>JBBPQO010000077.1:0-18711 GCA_038092535.1 Xerocomus subilludens | reverse complement strand
TGTTCGTCAGAAAGACGTCGATAAAGGCTACGTTGCTGCTTGCGGGATAAAACAATACAGATTGAAAGGACAGAGAACGGCCGCTGTTTCGCTCACGCCGCAAACAAGCTTTGAGAGTGGTAAAAAACGTGCATCATCTTCTGGCTGTTGTCTTGCAATGATCAGTTTCGCTCTTTTTCTTTCGCATTCTTCCACAATAGACGCGTAAACGTTGTAAAAGATCGTCCTCCAAAAATGAACGCTTGTCGTTTCCCTCTTTGGGCCGCCCTTCTGTTGAGATTGCGTAAAATCCGAATTCCTTCCGTCCTCTACTGCGAGAAAAGAGAAATGGAAAAGTTGGAAAGGTTCATACATCCAGTTTGGGGTGTATAAACGTCGAGAATGACGGACGACAATGTTTTATGAGTTTTTTACTCATCTCCTCGGAGCCACCGGATCTACCCTCAGACCCGGAGTCCAGGCTTCTGAGCTCTCTACATATCTCCGTCCCGCTGACTCTCCACATCCTCCGGAACCACCTTACTGTATACACTGCGTACATAAAACGAACATATGTCGAACTAAGACTCGCCACCCATATCTGGAAATATGGGGTCCTGAGCCCCATCTACCAACGCTGGAATTTCCACTAACTCAACACCGCCCGAGTAGTATGGACCTTCATCGCCCACGAATCGCTTTGCGTCATCGATGCCAATCTTCATCCATCTCAGGATCATTTTTGAAGTAGTAACAGCGAAGGCCAATTCACCCCTCTCTTCGTTCGCCAAGTCCGACGTATCCTTGGCATCGGGCTGATTCTTTCTACGGCGAGAATTCTCTAGTATGATCAACAAAAGGCTCATCAAGCTTTTCTTTCCTATCATGCCTGAGGTTGCGATTAGTGTAACTCAGGGATGTATTGAGTTTGAACACTCACGCGCTTCCGACCGATACCGCAGGGCGATGACCATCCGGCACAACGTACGGAGGAATCCAGGTCGATCGTCGTTGGTGAGGGAGCCTTTTTTCTCAACAGAAGCCATTGACATCACTGCCCGCGTGAGATGCATTGTCTCATAATTGTAGAAGTATCCGCCGGTGAAGATGGATGGAACGGGGGTATACACGCAATGAAGCACGCCAGGAGGCTGGAACCTGCGCGTCGTACAGTTTTTTGAGATAGAACGAGGGACAGATGCGGATTTACGCACATGATGTCCCCAGCTTCCAGACACACTGTAGCTACGTTTGCATTGGAGAAGTGCCCTTCTGGGGACAGGTCCACGGCGCGCTGGAATACCGCTGGAAGCTCTTCGAGAGAGCTCGGGAGAATGTGTCGTTTGGGGCGAATCACGCCCCAAATCTTGCAACCAGAGTTCCCGATGACGTACGTGCACATGCCGCAGCAGTCGTGATGGGGCCATGTGACGAATCCAGGATGGGTTAACAGCCTCCATCCCTGCGAGGTCCAAGTCTCGGATCGTATGACGGACGGCCCCTGGGCCTTTATCGCGACTCCAGGTCTCTTCTTCTTCTTTTTATTCGCCGTCTGTGTCCAACTGAGGTGCATCGTTTGGTTCCACGCCACGGTCGAGTCGAGGAGAGGCGTCATCCAGGTAGGCGGACTCGGATTAAGGTCCTTTGAGTCCAAGAAATTCCCGCACGTATTCGCATCCTCCATTAGGTCCACAAACCTTTCCATCGTCGTGACTTGGTGGTATGGTTTTTGGGCGGCCAATTGAACTCCGTCGAGCCACTGACACCGGTTCCCCAGGCTCCCAAAATGAAGCGCTATTGAACTCTTCGAAAATTTCATGTTCAGTGCGTGCGTCCACCCTCGAATGACGACCGAAATGGATCGTCCCAGATACCAGCGAATTTTTTTCAGACTGTCTTCCCAAGCCTTCTCGACCGTATCATCGTCGTGATGATCTTCAGAAGTCAGAACTGGATTCAGTTCCACCTCAACCACAAGGTCGTTCACCCGAAAGGAATCAGGTTCTGGCCTGCACGCCTCCGAAGCCGAGCGCTCAAGCGACGCGCACCTCGCAAGCTCCGTCACAAGCTTCCCCTCTTCGTCCTGTAGGGCACATCGTTCACACGAATCAAAACATCTTAAAGTTTAAACATACCTGAAACATTTTTCCTGCGAACGGTTTGTAGGTCTCGTACCCTCCATGCCATCTAAGCGTTTCTGTGTCCTTCGGAAACCCCACTGAGGTCCGAACAAATCGATGCTACGTTTCAGAATCAGAATCATATTTAGGAGTGGAAACGTCTGTATTTTTTCTCACCGGGTCCTTTGTCTCCCTTCCTACCCTCGAAGGGCCTGCTGCAAGGCCACAGATACGCGCAGATCCTCTCATGACAATCAGGCCGCCGTGGTCCAAAAATAAAACGAATGCTTACTTTTCTTCTTAGTAGTTTCCCCCTCTCCATGTATTTCTCCATCGCGTTTCCTTTCTGTGAAGTTACAAGTTTGAATGAATTCCAAGGCGAAGATGTTAAGCCAGACTCACTGTTAGCACCAGGCAACCTTACAGACGTGACCTTGTTCACGTCGAATGTTACCTTGAAGTGTGAAAGCAAGCATTCCACGCTATTGAATCTGCTTCGAATCCGATCATAACCTTGTTCAACCGGCACCCAGTAGGGCAGCGCGCCCGCCGTGAACGACGCGACCGACTTGTTTCCGTTCGGATGCCAGACGAGAGACTCTATTCCACCTACTGTGACAGCCCTCCAACCGTCTTTGAAATAAACGTTGAATGTGGATTCCGAAAAATCGTATTTGAAATCCCCGACTCGTGGAGATGGTGCTCTTGTGGCTCCGTTCACAAGGTACAGCACAGCTCCCCCGCCGCCGATATCGCTGATGTCGACCGACAAGACAGTCCATTTGTCGCAAGAGTTGTTTTCCAGGAAGCGCTGCATAATTGAACGCGGAGAAGTGAGTTCGGGTGGGTCGGCGGTGTCGATGGGAATCGCGTCGCGTCACTAGCCTAACGGTGGACGCGCCCGCCGCTTACTTGCTTAAGTAATTCTCAATTCCATGTACTCGCCACTCCCAGAACCACAGGATTAAGAACTCAGTTTACACGATTGAATCCATTTCAGCACCCGCACGCCATCCATTATCGCAAATATAAGCCGAGAGATCATCCATGGCGACATCGTGACGCGAGTTTAGCCCTGGACAAAGGTACGAATATGTTGCACTGTCGTGCTATGGGTACGCATCATCTAGGTGCTTGAGGCAATCAGATGCCATCATTATCTCCTCACATCATGATACGTCATCCTCTTGACGACCAAATCTTATACACGGCCAAGATGGTGACGGATGGCTCTTGGATGACCTCCAAACCTTGTCAAACGTATGGCCTGATTCAACAAAAACATTGTCGATCTGGGCTGTCGCGGAACGGGACTTCCAAGATTTCAGTCCGTGCAGGAGTGAGTCAGGTGGCAGTGCTGCCGACTGGCTTTTCGTCCGCCATCCCGCTTGCCAGCGAGCTGGGTCCCTCAAATCGAACGCCTCACCCGCTCCTTGTTTTTGCACCCACCCACTGTCAATTCTTTCTCTTTCCTGTTTGGGTATTCGTTGATATTCTTTCCTCCAGCGTGATGTCAGATCAGCGCACGTTCCGCCCGGTTCATCGTCAAGCCGGCGTCTGACACAGGCGCGCCGTCCAGAGTTTGACGGATTGCACGCAGTGCTTCGTTGATTCCTGGACACGCGTCCATCGACCAAGTCATCAGTTTCTCCATGAACTCCTTCGACATCGGCAGGGTGTTTTTATGTGGGTCCCTCAAATCGAGCGCCTCACTCGCTCCTTGTTTTTGCACCCACCCATGACTCCCTCTTGCAGTCTAACGTCCAACCTATGTTTTCCCGTTGCACTTCTCTCGGGGGCTTGCTCAGTGACCTGCTTGGTGCCCTCCCACCCAACGCAGCTCGCGCGCCCCCACAGTGCTTCGGGCCGGAAAGCTTTTGTCCACACTCACTCCTATCGAACATACCTACTCAATACGTAGTATATATACTCCCGCTCCTGCCTACGAGCCACCGTGTGATCAAATTGCACGGACACCTCTTTGAGCTCCATGGACTGGGGTTGGCCCTCCAGCGACCCGAGCAAATGGTTTATGTGGTAATCCAATGGCGGATATGACCTTCTCGTTCGACCCTGCCGGGCATCAGGTGGCCCAGCCGCACGACGCTTTCCTAAATCTGAACCCTGCACATGCAAAGAGAGACATCAGGGCTAGTGTGAATAAACCTGGTTATTTTGCATGTGGGTGCACCTGTGATGGGACACTTTGGATCTCAGACGGGGTCCCTTGCTGGCATGGCTGGGGGTTGGCTCAAGTTCTTATGGATGTCATAACACAATGCGCAGTGTGAATCAATGCTCGCCATTTTTCAGCGCCTTTTTCTTCTCCTCTAGCCACTTTTGTCCCTTTTGAGCTGCATCGGGAGTGTGCAGCCAGGTAAATTAGATCCTTGCCACCACTGAAGATGACCGTCCCCGTGAGGCAATCACACACTGCCTTTAATAGACTCGGACGTTTGTTTATAGAGTATTCTGTCATGGAATGCAATTGATTTGGGCTATTCTACGTGCGGGCTTCTAGCGATAGTGTGACGTTCTATCCAGCATAGCTCCGATTATCAGCATCCTAGCAGGCCCATCGTGGGGCTAGCAGCAATCTAGCAATAGAGCACACTGGCCTAGCGCCAGATCATTGACCTTTGCACTGACCGAGTGTTCTGGCGCTAAGCTGTGGTCTATCTGTCCTAGCGCTAGGTCAGATAGAACGCGCTAGAACGGCTGCACTTTTGTTGATGATTGGGACCGTTAGCATGATGAAGAAGCCCATAAATTCAGCTTACTTTGAGGTATTCCCTGACTTCCATGGCCAGTGTCATCCCCTCGTCGACGAGATAATTGTTGATCTCGTCTTTGACGCAATTCAAGTATTCGAGGGTGGGTACTTCAGACATGTCGACGCAGATACATCGACAAGTTGAAACGGCATTTGGATTGGGTGCTCGTTCTCTTTTTGGACTACCCTGAACTTACCATTTTAGAGTCGCTTATCTGTCTTTTGGCCAATCAGAGAGTCGCAAAGTGTCGTTGAACGTGTGGCATTGAGTACGTCATTTTTCAGCTTTTCAGATGTAGCATCTGATGCCAAGTATAGCGAAGTTTGTGGACCGGACCTAAAACGCGTATTACGTAACGTCTCGTCAATCGTTTTCCTATTCGGCCACTACATCGAAATAAAACGCAGCGGCGGTCTCCGATCCGTAGCAATGCATGATTCATACCGAATAGACCGAAACGTTCTCCTTGTGGCCTCCCGCGTTCAGGCTGCTCTCTCACTTGTCCCTCAGGTTGTGGGGCGAAAGGAAGACTGGGCGTTGTGGATGCGCGATAACCTTCGACACGAGCTGGTAAGCGTTCCCTTATTTAAGTGATGCCCATGCACGATCATCCTTCAGCAGAAAATTTCGAAACCATCCTCGACGAGTCCGCACCCCAGGCTTCTGGGAAGCCTGAGCCGCTTACTATACGAACATTCCACGCGCGGGTTTGGGATAGACACTCTCTGCTTCGAAGAGGTTTGTGCAGATGATCCTGAAGTATCTGGCCGGGACTATGTCGACATGCTGCCAGACACACTCCCTGAGCTCCAGGGAGGTGATTTCTGGTGGCAATCGCTGCCGCCATCCGGTGAGTCGACCGTACAAAGGTTTTACGACGTTCATTCTTAAACTTCATCGCCGCAGTGAGTTTGAAGCTACCTGCACTATCCACCATGCCAATCCCGATCCCTCTGAATGACTCGGATCAGAGTCTAGCCTCTGCGCCAGCGCAGTATGCTCTGGAAAGTGAACATGGTGAGCTTCTGTGTTAACTCGGTCCACGAAGATAGCTTATTGATGTACAAAATGGGAAATGGAGGAACGACGGGCCAGGCTGAGACGGTCGGAATTGGACCTAATGCGCGCACGGGTTCGAAAGGAAAGAAACGTGCAGAAAGTGAACGAGAAGAACCACCCCACACGAGAAGAGTGCAGTTAAGGTTGCACGAAGCGGTCGATAGCGATAGCATTCAGGCTGGCCCATCCACAAGCGCCAGCCTTCAAGCCAGAGCCAAAGAGTTAGAAGCGCGGCGGGTGAGTGCCATGTTTCACCTCACCTCTGAACCTGGAACATCTCTTCTTTTCATAGGTGTGTGATGCATGCAGGTCCCGTGGATCAAAATGCATCTGGCCATCCAAAACTGTAGGCTATCGCCCTCAGAATACCCGACAGGCCTGTGCCACCTGTACCATGCAAAAAACGCGTTGTGACATCACAGGTGAGTCCTTTTGTCCTCTGTCTCTGTCTTCTGTCCGTAATGAGGGGCTCAGGTACGTTCTCCATTCGGCGTCCACGGGGAAAAGAAGCTGGCTCCAGGCAACACAACGCCGATGAGCTGAAGCAGCGCCTTGTGGAGTTGAATTCACGGGCAATAAACGCGGATGAAAGGCTAGACGTGGATGAAAAAGAGGGGTTGGAGCTTCTGTCCACCATCACTGACCTTGAGCTTCGGGTCACGGAATTGAAGAGAAGGATGCGCAAACCTTAAGATGCCTGTGTTCTAACAGTCTTCATTTTGACTTGATCTATGTCCCTTTTGAGGTAGAATACTCTATGTAGTACATAAGTCAAGGAGGCCCTTTCTGTACCTGGTTGTACGGCCTGGTACAGTTAGGTCACCATTTGTACACTAATTTTACAGCACTATGACGTAACTGCACAACAAACCCGAGCGCTTACGGCCTATACGATCCTGTACGTTGTTGGCTATTATGGCATCTATTCCCCAGATCTCGGCACCTGTACCTTCCCGTCCCAAGTCGCCGCGTACCGTACCTTCGAGGAATCACGTGCCGTAGAGTATAATCGGACAAGTCCCGTCCCAAGTCGTACGGCATACAACGCTGTACGGTCCATCCCCAATGGTCCGAGCTGTGCGGCACCATACCGCACTGTATTCCTGTGATGCCTCACTCTCGATTTATCATACTTGCAGTGAACGAACGTATATATTGCAACGACATACGAAACAAAACGACGGCAATACCCAACCAGCGCAACACAAGGATAGCCAACATGAAGACCTGAACGTGGTCTTACATCCCAGTTGCCGCCCAGTCTCGAAGCATGTCGTCAAGCTTGCGACCATGGTAAGGATCTTGGCATACGAGCTCAAGTTGTGAAGTCAATGCGTCGAACACATCCTCGACGTCTTGAACATTGATGCTGGTGGACTTCTCGACACCGTACTTTCTGTAAGATGTTAAAATTTTGTGAACCTATAGGGATAAGTATCAAGTCAGTTGAATTGAACGAGAAACTCTCACGTACGAATGCGGCAACCAGCCTTGTAAGGCACGCAGTCGTGGAATTCGGGAAACTAACGGAGGGATTTCGACGTGTTGCTGTAATAGAACGACAGGCAAATATTCTTGAAGGCTTTGTCACCGAAGTTGCCGGATTTACCCTGTATCACACATCAGCAACAATAAAATGTAGACAGGCTAACATACCAGATGATCCGGCTCGCCTCGCAGGTACTCCGATGTAGACAAGAGTTTGTCCGCCCGCCTCTTGACGGCTGCAAGACGTTCATCCTCTGTTTTGGCGGACGGCGGCGGGTAGAGATCGTAATCGGTACGCAAGCTCTTCATTGCTGCCTTCTTGAGCTCGCTGCGGAACGTCTGCGTGTCGTTGAAGATCTGAACTTGTCAGTATAAGTAGGTACCCTCAGCAAAATGACTTACGAGCCGGGCCATGCCCAGTTTATGCTCAGGATAGTAGCCTAAATCGCATATCGTCAGTACGATAGTCGTTTGAAGGGGTGAACGCACACTTAACAACTTCAACGTGTCATCTCTTGGAGTCGAACAGAGACATCTCTACCTTAACAACTTCAATGCATGTAGACTTGAGCGCGATTTCAAGTCGAAGGAACGGGTTTATGGTCGCAACGTGCAGCCTCATATGTGCCTTGGCGTGATCGAGTGACTTGGTCCACAGTGGAGGTAGAAAGAGAGGAGCGACGACTTGGACAGAACCGAGCCCTTCGAATTTTTCGAATATCTAGCTGCACGAGGACGTTGGGCACCTCCGCCGTAGCCTTCTTGCTCTTCCTGCACCTCGGGTTCCTCCTGCGCAGCCTGTTCGTCCTGTTCTGCCTGTCCTTCATTCCCATTCTCGAATCCGTCAATATCGTTGCGTCTTTGTTTAGTCCGAGTACGTTGATCATCCCTACCCGTATTGACGGCTTGAAGATGTGTTGGTGAGGGGGACCGATACCGGGAATTAGTCGCATAGTGGTGATTCAGCAAGTCATAGCTAACACCAACCTATCAAACAGAGTTATTGGTCATGCACCAACTTGATTCAGTGAAGGAGAACTCACAACTTCCACTCCTGCACGGTGCAAAATTTCTCTACGGTCGCATGTTTGGGCTTCCGGGTTGGCGCAAGAGAATGTCGGAAGACGATCTGGGGGACGAGCAACCTGGTGTTGGGGTCGTGGATGGGCAGCAGGCGCAGTGACCTGTCTGCCGCGTTCATTGACACGGGGGGGATGTTTGGTTGAAGATCGGGTACCAGATGAGGACAGCAAGGTCCGACTGCCAGAGGGTCGAGATGGCTGAGTATTCCTGACCATTCCCAGCAGGGTAGTCGCGTCACCGTCATCATCAGCACCAGCCTCGTCGTCATCAACACCGGCCATGTCGTCATCAGAAGCGGGAAGGCGCGCCCTCTGCTTGCTCTTGTCTGTACGGTTATGGTGGAGGCAATCGTGTTCATCGTCGTCAGCACCGCTCTCCTCGTCATCAGAGGCAAAACTGCGCGCCCTCTTGCCCATGCCTGTATATTTTCCGTGGCGGACATCCTGACGATTAGCCAGAGCAGGCAAGAACCTCTCCGTGTGCGGTGAGTTCTGACGCTCCCGACCCAAATCCCCCTCTTCATCTACCTCGCTTAGTCTCGACAGGGGGCTACTACCAGCATGATCTCCATTCGTCATACGAGGGCCAGGAGCCGACTGGGCGAAGGGGCGAGTATCTTGGCTCGAACGCTGAGATGAGGGTACCGCCTGGGCTGGGTTCTTGTCCTTTGAATGACGGGCAGGAAATGCATCAAGAGTCTGGGAACCGACATAACTGGGCTGCGGTGAGGCACCAAGTTGAAAGCCGAAGCGCTTCCCCGTAGTTCCTTGCATAGAGGTAGGGACTGGTGTGACCGGAAAACCGAGTCCCATGTTGAGGGGCGCATGGGCTGATGTCTTAAATAAACGAGTGAGATTGAATCAAGCACGAATCGAAGAAAAATACCAGCGAGTTAGCGTTGGTTGGCATGGGTGTTGTCTTCTTTCGACGGGGACGACGCGGGGTTGGCGCCATGGGATTGACGGGCTCATCGTCGGGAAAGAGGACTTGTTCTCTAGTAGACTTGGACGGTGCTTCAATGGCGCGGCCGACCTTCTCCAACTGGTTCAAATGGCCGCCCGTGCCAGCGCTGGGCCGCCTTGGATGTCGCCTGGAAGACCGCTCAGGGAGATCTTGAGCGTGAGTACGATCTGAATCATCCTGCACATCCGGAATGGGGGGAAGAGCGTCAGTGAGTTCCTTGCCTTTAGCCCGAGGTTGGGATCGTCGCTTCGGGGGCGTTGGAAGCAAGTCCTAGCCCGGAGAATGTCGTTCAGCGCCGGCCTCATAAATCTCCGCTAAAAACACTAGCTAAAACCTTGCGCCCTTTGCGAATCGGCAATCGGCAATGGAAAAAATACATGTTTTCGTATAGCCGACGACAGGCCTTGGTATTTTGTCAGCAATTCAATGAGTGGGTTTCCCTCACCATCGTTCGAGCGGAGAGGTTAAGCGGTTACGCATGGCGGATGTTGAACGTAACGCGTTGCACAAGCCGTGTGACAACGGTACGAAAGTACTGCGTTCAAGTTGTCAGGCTACTTCCGTGTCACGTGACCGCTTGGAACTGCATACGTTGATACAGCAGCGCAAGGCATATGATATTACGCAGTAAGTAGGATTCTAGGAACGTATCAATGTAACAGCAGGTATGACCCAGGCTGATCGACTAAGTACGTGCTCCCAAGCTCAAACGCCCCAAAAAGAGCCATGCAAACGTGGAGGTGAGCGACAGATCGCGCAGTACAAAAAAATTGATTCCCTACTAGTACTAAGGCAAACACAGACGAAATACATGTACATACGCGCAACAATACATCAACGATTCGAGTCTCTCGCGTCCATCGCAAATACCAGCCATGAATACCGCCAAACGGAAAGGGTCACCGTACTAGGACCCTTGAGGGTCTTCATGATCGGGGCACAACGTCTGCCTCCCTACGTCCTCTCCGTTTGTTCTTCCGTCCCAATTTCTTTCCTGAACCGCCAGGGTTCGAGGGCTGTGGAAGAGGGGCAGCCCGTTTTTTCGAAGGACCAGCCTCTAAGGAGGACGACTCCTTCCGCTTGGAGACGTTTTCTCCATTGTAGGAGGAGGTGTAACGTGTGAGGGCGGTGTCGTACAAAGCCTGTTGTATCTCTTCCAAGAAGATGGGCCAATCGACTGGGAATCTGACGGTCTCCGCGGCATCACGAAGGGAGTGTGCGTGTTCGACATTGTGATGGGTTTCCATCGTGTCAGCGATGCGGCGAAGGAGCCGTCTAGACGCGGCGTCGAGCAATGATTTGACGTCCTGCATAGCTATGGAAGGATGCAACGTCTACATCTGGTCAGCACTGTATTCTAAAGCACTGGACCGTACTCACCCCGCGTGCGGCGAGCGGGTTTCCTTCATCGATTCTAAAGTTGAACTCGCCGTCATCTCCGCGAAGGAAGACGAAAACATCGACCGCCTTGATGCTAACCCAAGTTACATCGCTGACGATTACAGGGTGTAGCTTTGTGATTGGCTGGTCGCCCAAGCCAGTTGGTGTGAATGCCGTTTCTGAGAGCCGGGGTTGAGAGAAAATCGCGTGGCCAACGTCCTGTCGAGGAAGGTTGGGGGTTGCATCGTCGAAAGTGATCAAGAACGCGGTATCGATTTGGCGTGCGTTTGATACAGCCCGCGCCAGCTGGGCTTCCGCATCAGCGCGGGTTTGACTAAAGGCACACTCCCCGATCCAAACAGCAAACCCGATTTCATGGCGCGGCCGGATGTCGAGACGGAAATCTGGAATGACGACCTCGCCGGGTCGTTGACCCTGAATCGCCGAGTTGGGACGAAACTGTAGTGTGACACCGGGATGGGAATAGGGCGACATGAGGGCCCGAACACGATCTGTGAAGAATGCGGGAGGGCATTCGTGAACGGGGAGAGGAAACATTGCGACGATCCGAAGGAGGTTGTGGTTGTAGAAAAGTCTGAGGGGAAAGGTGAATTAGCCGCAGATGAATGATACAATGAAAACTGGCTTGGGGTATAGATGGTTTCTTCGCTCGTATGCTATGAATTGGAACTCCTCAGGCGTCACGTCATTAAAAATCTGTGAGGTCGTGAGTCGCGAAACGATGACATCGAGATCCCGTAGCACTGACTTGAATCTCGAAGAATAAGCCTTGAAGTACTTGAATGATTTTGAGGCAACGATCCACGTCGATTGTGGAAGCTGGCTTGGTGGAAGAGGGTGCATTGCGGGCTGTTTCATTACTGACATCAGGCATTGGCCGCGTGGCTTCCTTCGGTGGCAAGGCATCATCGACAAGGGCGGCATCATCTGTGCGAGGAGCTTTGCTGAGCTCCGTTTGCGATGCAGGGCGTGCTGTGAATCGCGTAGATACAGTTACAGAAGCGATGGGGGGGATTGTGACGAGTTTCTGGTCCAAATGACAGGGGAAGAGCAGTGAGGGTGCCTGGGTGGATACCTCTTATATAGCAGAGTGGGCATTGCACTAGATGTTCCCGAGATAGTGGATGCAGCAGGCATCCCGAAGGAACGGAGTAAGGGAGAATCCAACGTTGTAGATGTGTCGAGGCCACTGCACCAAGGGTGGTTGGTGGTCGGTTTCTAAGCAACCTAAAACAATTGCCATATCAACTGAAAGACGCTGGATTACGTCAGGTACTATCACTCAATCGTGTACAGTACATATACAAATATTCGGACACATCATTCACGTCGAATGAGCACAAAGAATCAAGCGAAAAAGGAAGTCCAAAGCCATGGGATGGTCGAAAGACAGAAACTCGAGGAGAGTCAACACACCAACCGCGACCGACGTCTCTGAAGGCTGAGGTCCATTGCAGCTTGTAGCCTTAATCTGCAGTACAGGCTGTCACGAAAAATAAACAATCAGATCGAAGAATCAGTAACGAGGTAGTGAAGCATGAGCACACGCACCGAAGTGTGAGTCGCAGGTCACGGGAAGACCGATACAACGATGCTCATTGTTGCTGGCTGATTCAGACCTACGAGCGGGACATGTGATTGGCACTGGTAGGCGACAGGAAGAGCAGCTTGCCTTAGAAGCTTGAGGGCTTGCGGACCTCCTCGTTTGACGTTGTAGACTTGTGTCATAATGTGCGAAATGGCGGTTAAGCAATGGAGAAAAAAAGGTAAAATACTTACGTCAATGTCGAGAGAAATTTTACGAGCTGGCTAACTGGCATGGCTGCTGCGACGAGTGCTGATGGGCATGGATCAGATCCGTCAAGGGCTCAAGGGAGTCGATCACAGTCTGCGGAATGGAAGGGGCGACGGCAGGACGGAACTGATGAAAACGACGGCAACACTAGGCGAAGGTGTCGCGGACGTGAGGGACTGGAAAAAAGTGTAGACCGTGCTCAAGAATTCTTCCGCTGGAGAACGGAGAACCTTTCGAGGCCATCGATAGCGTCGCTGTCTGGCGTCCAAACTTCAAGGGATCAGTCACCGATCAGATTATTCGCGAGTTTCTTGAGACGCTGGTCAAGACCGTGTGGCAGAACGAGAAGGTTAGACATTATGAAAGTACCGGGACTTACTGACGTTCGGAGAGCAGGCCCTACGCGAGTACAATGCCTGTTGATAAGCCGAGTATACCTTTTGAATGTTATTTTGCATGAGGCAGCAGTGACCTAAAGAGGACAAGAAATTGGCATCGCGGCAGTGAGACAGTAAAGAAGGGTGCTGTTGTCTTCAAGTCCTTGGAGTTTCTGGACACGCGTTGAAGGCATTCGACGGCCTAAATGGAAGCCAGCGATATCAGTAAGTGAGCACGTCGGGATTGATGTCGATATCGAGATTTGGACAAGGAGAGAAAGGCGGAACAAGGCGACGTCACGGTGGCCAGCGCGATGGACATATTCGGGACTCAAAACAGGGTTGGAAGAAACGCTTAGCCTATCTTTGGGTAGGTTTCTTTGATTCGGGGAATTCCCGTGGTGAGATCTTACGCCGTAGGCACCACAAAGTCAGGAGCACGGTAGTATGTCTTCAATGCTGAGGCCGCATGTCTTTGGCGTATGAGGTGAAATGGGGCGTTCGGTGACCGAAGGTTACAGCTACGAGGTGCTCTCCTTTGAGGCAGCAGCTGCGTCAATCATATCTAGCGCAGCCAACGTGCTCTCAATCGAAGCATTTGCATTCGAGAAAACCTGAGAGAAAAATCAATCAATCCGCGGAACGCAGAATAGCCCACCTTGGAGACAACGGCCTCCACGAGACCTTCTCTACCCTCGACAGCGGCAGCAGCTCCAAGTTTGGCGCGTACAGCAGCAACTTTGAGGGGTTCGTCGCATGGATTCAGAGGTTTCTTCAATAGTTCTTCGACGATAGCCTTGGCAGCTGTTATGACGCTCTTCGCATGGGCCCTGGACCAGAGCGCCAGTCGCGATGTCCACTCAGAAAAAACCACTACATGGGCTCCCAGAGTCCCAGCAAGTATTTACATTCACAACGCGTAGTTCTATTCCATAAAGCAACGTTGCCTAGACCTCAGACGCATCAGGCTCCTCAGGCAGGCCTCTGAGGCTCCATACCCTGTTGCCATTTCGAGGGGGCCTATGCGTATGGACGGCCTCGGAAAGTCTGCACCATTCATCTGGCCAACCGTCCTTTGCGCCGCAAAGTATTTTCTCAGCACGCCCTTGTAGCACCCTGAAATGCTCATCAGCTTGCAGATACAACTGACGAACAATGGGCTGGTAATTTCCCTCCGTCCATTCTTCTAGAGCTTGGATGATCTAGGGTGGGAGTGGTTGGCATACCTCGCTGGACGGACACGATTCACATACCAGGACAGCGGCATGGGCGACATCAGCTACGGGGTAACCCCCAGGGGGGGTTTGTTCATACAGACTGGGGCCCCCCTCGCCAAACAGACATGCGCGTAGTACCTGTATGAGGACAGCGTCCCCAAAGGTCTCGCCAGGTTCTGTTGGCTGGGAATCTAGTTAGGATCCCAGGTATACTCTGAAACAAATGGATACGCTTACCAGCTTGAAATAAGGATGGGAATCCAACATCGCCCTGGCTCTGAGAGCCGCAGGGGGCCCTGCACCTCGAGCTGAAACGCTGTACTCACAAGCCACTAAAATTCGAGCGGTGTCTAGAGCATGCCTGTCGTGCTTTGCGGTAGGCAAGATGTGCGAATCCTCAAGAAGAGCTCCCCAGCGTTCGTCAGAAGGACGGAATCCAAAGACGATGTGCAAAAGTTGACTCATCGCTCCCATTTTCCTTGCCTCCGTCAGATCGATTCCCAGTGATCGTGGAACATTTCCAATAACTTGCCCGTAGTGTCGTCGGCCTGTATAGTATCGGTGTTGCCCCTGACGATCCACCAGAGAATCCTCCTGCGCGCCAGCATCGCAAAGCCCCGGAAAATACTGCCGAAAGAAAGCAGTGTAAAGTTGCCTGACAAGGCCGACAGACAGCGTAGTGTTCAAATTCTTGGTGTGATGTTGTAACATTTGAGTAATCTCAGTCCCGCTCCAGGAATGAGATCCATTGACCCTCTGAATGGTGCGGCAAAAGATGTAGGTATATTGGTGACCAACCTCCTTCCTGAGCTTGGTAAGAATTTTGATGATGACTGGGCGCAGAGCTGCGAGATAAAATGTTAGGGATAATGCGAGCGCGGGAGGCAGGAACCACAGGCAATCTTCCCTGAACCTCCCTGATTGCTTAGCAGCAGGTTTGGCGATTGCAAGGCACCCATCTATCAAAAAAAGTCCACGACTAGCACCAGTTTCCGAGCATTGGTCGTACTGCAGTGATGCGAACTGAAACGCTCGTGGAGGGATGCCGCAGGTGAGAGCAATGGCAACAAGAAGAAGAGAAAGCAAGCGCTCAGTATTGTTCAGCCAGGCAAACATCTCTCCCTCGCATCCAAAAGACTGAAAAACACAATCCTGCACGGCGCTGATAGATGGCTGAAGAAGAGAAACGTTTCCCATCTGGCGGAAGATAGACAATGGGTTGTTGAGGTCATCCGAGAGCTGAGAGAGGTCTGGAAAAGAAGAAACCAAGTCTTTGGAACTTCCAGGAAGACACTGGTGGATCACCACTTCGGTCTCGAGCACGATCCGCCGAGCCTCTTTCCCAATGTCTGCCAAATTGATTTGATGACTTTGTCCGACGGCGTCGACAATGATCGTAGTTCCGTTGGGCTGGAATCCATGGCCAATCTTCCCACTTTCCTTGAACGCTATAGGGGCAGCTTCGTACCAAACCGATTTGAAGCGGTCATACGGAGTGAAAAAGTCCCGCCCTGGAGTTGGTCTTAGCCATTGATCTTTTTCGCGGTGGATAATGCTCAAAGGAGGTTCAGTAATGGAGGATTCCTGATTGACCGGCATCGCTACCTGAGAATATTTGTTCCTGAACCACATCCTACACCTTCCTCCTTTTCATCGCCATCCTCTGACTCCGCCCTCTCCTCCCCGTGCTCGTTTTCATCAACGTCCACATCAACAAAAATGTCGAGTTCCCCAAGATGATTTTCAAGGCATGTGGAGCGAACATTTGTTCCAAGTTCCTCGGAGGATGAACTTGCAGGCAGTGCAGCAATCTCACGTGCGACGTCGGTACCTTCGCTTCCAAAAAAAATGAATTCCTCTTTGGTGTCGACCTCCAATCGAGCGATGTGGACAACGATTGCGCAGAACCAATGTTGCAACATTGCACAATCGCGTGTGAGCTGGTTAGCAGTCGAGAACTGCAGGGTTCCTTCAGATGAAAGCCTTAGTGAAAGAAGGAAAAGGGATTGATCCGTCGGACACTCCATTTTTCCAGTTCCGTGGATCTTGTGTCGGACGAGAGTAACTAACAACTCATGAACCAGCGCGATCGTGCGAGCAACAAGATGGTCGTTGTATTGATCATCGGCCGAAAGAAGGTGATAGTAGAGAGCCCTTGTGGCGGAAGCTTGGTCCTTGCTTGATGTCACTGAAAATTTGCCAAGGCGTTCACGATGTGATTGGTCTTTTAGTCGAGAAAAGTAAAAACTGCGAAGGAGGAGGCACAGGGTTTTTGTGATGACTGTGCGATAGCGAATGTAGGTTACCCTAGTCAGGGTGCGATAGTGGGCTTTCGTGCTTCAATACGAGATATTAGCTAAAGCATGGGCCGATAACGAGACCCGCAGACGCGTACCCTGAAGTGATCGACTTCCGGACAGAAGAATGGCAATTCTCCAAAAACGCGTTTGCGTCTATAAGATACCGCGCCAGCAGTGCATCTATCTGCAAGATACCCCTCTCCAGAGCAGCTCTCTTCGAGGGAAAATCCCGCATGTCCTTTTCCTTCGGTATTTCGACCAACTTCATAAGGAAGTTCACGTCGGCGCCTTTTAAGCGTTGCAAGTACTCAGGCCAACCAATGGCCAATAAGTGTGGAGCACTTTGGGGAACAAGCGGTCGATCTCTTGGAACGACCACTTGGTCAATTGGACCCGAATCGGTCGGTTCCCAACCCTCTGGAAGCAGCATAACCATGTTGCTGAGCTCTGATCTTCCCCCGACTCCCTCTAGAGTTCCTAGCATATAGGGCCTAATGATGTAGCGCGGCGAGATGCTCTTTTTACTAGGGCATTCAATGCCACCGTGCGTTTGCCGATAATGAGAACAAAGTGACTTCCATTTGAACCAGCGAGGCTCAGGGCAAGTTGGACACTGGTACGATAGAATCGGGACCTTCAATCCTGGGATCGCATCGCTAACGTTTAGAGGAAGGTCCAAGGTGAACACATCCGCTGGAACACCGTGTGCGCTGAGAAGATGTGAGACCACGACGTCATACAGTTCTCTCTTTTGTTTTCCAGAGAAAGTCATGTCAAGGTCTCCTTTGTGCTTTTTACTGGATATATGGTGGCGAAGGTATCCCGGGGGGTATATCTGGTTACACTTTTCGCAAACAAAGCCATGGGGTCCAAAATACATCCTAAGCTTGTGCAGGATGGCACACTTGGTTAGAGGCGTGGATGGGCAACCTCTGGATGGGTCAACGTGAGATTTCTCTGAGCAATAGGGCAAAGGGCAGTTAGCAACTGCAGAGAGCATGACGGGAGGTGTGCTGATCTCCGCTGGGTAACCATCAGTTTTTCTTGGGGCATGTAGCCGGATTTTCTTCGGAGGGTGTGCCTGCAGCGATGCATGGCTTTTCCTACCTCGCTTGCCTTCTAGCAAAGGGGATACGGACGCTGGCAGGTGATCTCCATTTTCTGCGTCTTGATCATGCCCCAAATCCTGGGAACCGCCCTCGTCCTCATCGTCGGAGTCTTGTTCATAGTCAGAACCTTCAAAATCCCCGCCTTCATCGTCCGATTCTACATCAGAATAAGAAAGCTGCTTCTGCGTCGCGTGGGGCTCCGCTAAGTGAAGGGTCAGTTTTAGCTCGCCATATGGTTTATTTTTGAGAAAGCGGACCTGGTTCTGCAGCCGTTGATGAAGCATCTGTAAAAATGGTGCATTGTGGGAGCGTCAACAGTGAGGATGGGGGCAGTTCATTCCAAGGGGAAGATCGAAAGTGAGGGCACTTTGCGCCTGGTGGTGGGGAGGGGACCAGAATGCAGTCCATGATTGTTCGGCGGCTGGATTGGGTGGTCATCTTCATTCAAATCAGAGCCTACTCTTTTTACCCCGTGTTCTGAAGGGACTCACGTTTTCTCTCAGAGGGGAGCGAGCTGTGAGGTGTCGAAGGCAGCGAAGTTACGGAAAGATTATTGGACAAGGGATGGGGAAAGGTCGTGAATATGGCGATGAAGACGTCATAACAACTTCTTGGCCTCACTTACCCGAGCTCAAGTGGCCGCGATCGAGGCAGTCCTGGCAGGATTATCTCCAGCTGCTCCTGGTTTGGTGCGTCGCGCTGATGATGTTAAATGAGGTCATCCTCGACCACAGAAGCCCAAAAGCGGCGCGGTTGTAAACTATTGACCTTCCTCTGCCCCGATAGTTCCAGGGGGGGCATACAACGGAACGTAATTCCTGTAATGTGAATTATTGGTCATGATAAAGCAAAACCTCAGGAATTTTATCATTGCTTATCATGATACCATCATGTCAAAATAAGTTGGAGAGTGGTTTGGGCTTCCTGTCGTCTACATACAATGCAAGAATAGGGTGTTGGGAATCTACATGAACTGCCGATTTTCCGCCGCTTGCGAGATGGAGGACCGAAATCAGCGGAAGTTGAAGGTTAAATCTAGCCTGCGG
>JBBPQO010000076.1:0-18732 GCA_038092535.1 Xerocomus subilludens | reverse complement strand
CCATGGCCAAGTGGTCTGGTGACTGTCCACCCCTAATAATAACTTCTAGCATAGTGGATATTGAGAATCCTATGGGCTTTTGATAGGCCAATATTGCTTCCACAGGGTTGAGAATTGTCCTGAATGTTAAAGACTATCATATCATTGAGTATACAAGCCAGCTGTATTGATTCTTGTATTACACAGCTTCATAACATCCCCTACACAAATAAAGTTTATAGACAAGTATATCACTTAGACTATTTTATCCATTTTAGTACATTAACTTCATGCTCTTAATTATTTCTGGTCAACTATAACGTCATCCATTCAATATCCACACTTCAAAATTCCTGCAATCAAACTTCAATATCTCATACAATATATTAGTATAGATGACATATTTATGTAGAAGGTAACACAACATGTTATGGAGCTGTGCAACAAAAGAATCAATACAGCTGGCTTGTATACTCAATGATATGATAGTCTTTAACATTCAGGACAATTCTCAACCCTGTGGAAGCAATATTGGCCTATCAAAAGCCCATAAGATTCTCAATATCCACTATGCTAGAAGTTATTATTAGGGGTGGACAGTCACCAGACCACTTGGCCATGGAGAATCAAGTGTGATCATCTTTCCACTGATGGTAGACTCGTTTAGGACAGTATCCAACATGACTTTATCATCAGATTGATCCAGTTTCAAGAAATCAAGGTTATTATAAATTTGGTTAATAATAATGAATTCTATGGTGACAGTAATGGGAGATAGAGTGTATTTTGATGTAGCTACATTATATGAACAATATTAAGTGTTGGCTAGTCAGACAATAGCCAATATCCCATGATCTGACTGAGATACTACTATTCAATATACATGCTCAAATAAGTGTCCCAATGAGTTATCATTTTGAAATGGCTACCATTTCATCAGATGTTATCCAAATCCCTTAATTCGGCAGAGAGCCAAGAGTGTATATTGCATTTCATACACTCATAGTCTAGGGTTAGGATTAGTGGTTATTGGGAATGATTGCCTTTAGTACAAAACATGCAAACATTGGGACACTTATTTGAGCCACAGTACGACTTATTCCACTGAAGGGTTTATCCTCATTTCCAGTCATAACCTTGTTTCTCTTTTTCGGCTATGAACAGACTTGTCTCTCCTCCACTGATTCTCTTACATCAGCTTGTATTCTTCAACCTTCCATCATGTTCCTTACTCTTCCTTTCGATTCTATTTCTTGGTCCATGTGCTTTCCTAAATCCTATAAAGTATTGTCGCACTACCTTGTATTTATTCTTGATCTGTGCAATACAAGTGTAACATCTGGTCTCAACCCCTTGAGTTCCTAAGAACTATCCTCAGTCGAGCCTCGCTCGAATCCCTCATCTTCCTCATCATCTCTTGAAAGCCACCTTCTCAGACATCAGTCTCTTCATGAGCATCACCTGAGGCTGTTGTCAAGTAAGCATACATTGGTATATGCTTCATGTAACACTTCCTAATGGCAGTCGAGCTCTTTTCTCTCCTACCTGTATTCTTCCTTGGGTAGAACCTCACAGTACTCCCCCAGCATCCATGACTACAATGTGCTTTTAGTGTCATCATAATGGTCATTATCGCAAAGATTGCACTGAGTACTCCTGTCCTCACTGCCATGTTGCTGCCCCTGGCCATGTATCTCGTCAACACCTTGTTCACCAATGTAACTACTGTCATAACTGGGGCCACACCAACCAAGCATGCCCCCATTGAAACTGTGGCATTTGTTCTCAAGCTGGGCACATTGTTAGCAACTGTCTGTTTGAATGCCTATCCCCTTCGCAGGCGACAGCAATCTTTGGAGGACCATCTTCATTGGGAGTTTAGCCCTTGGATCGACAGAGGGCTCTTGATCAAATCTGGGATTCAATTGTACTGCAGGAGTAATGTTACAATTTTGCTCCCTTTTCACCATATCATCCTTTTTCTCTATCATTCTCTGTGTCACTCTTGGAGAGGGATGACTTACTCTACAGAAGGTTTCATCCTCATCTCCATTTGTAACTCCATTTCTCTTCTTTGCCTTTGATTGGACTTACCTCTCCTCTGCTGTCTCTCTTATGTCACCTAGTGTTCCTTACCATTCCATTATGTTCTATATTTTTCCATCCAGTTCTTATCTTCTTGGTCCATGCACAATTACTCTTCATATAAGTATCATCTCAGATCCTTTGTATTCTTTATTCTTGATCTGCACAATACAAGCATAACATCTAGTCTCAATCCTCCAAGTTCTTTAGAACTATCTGCAGTCGAGCCTCAGCTCAACCCCTTGTCCTTCTCATTGTCTCTTGAAAGTCAACTCTTCAGACATCAGTCTCCTCATGAGTATTTCCTGAGGATGTTGTCAGGTAAGCAGATATTGGCATATGCTTCACATAACAAGAAGCCCAGCACTTTGAGCAGGTGTTCAAAACATCCTGTATCCAGGTCCTTTTCTATGGCTTTCACACCCTCCAGCTGGGTTTCTATACCCTCTAGCCATTCAGTTAGTTTATTGACACTGTGACCTTTGTTGTGCATGCTGTTGAGGACTTGTTGTAGCAAGTCGCTGTCTTGAGATTGTACCAATTTCGTGGTGACTGCTCTAGCTTGAATAGTGGTGAATTTGGTAATGAGATCATGAACAGTTTGTGAAGTTTTGGAATTGGCATTCTCTAGATCTGAGACCTGCTCTTCAACACTGTGTGAGGGTGGCACAGCAATGGCATTTGCTTGGGAAGCTAAAGGAATTTAATACAAACTTTAAAACAAATTGAGTACATACCAGGCTTTTGTCTTACTCCAAAGGTATCAGAAGAGTCTCTAGGACTCACCATAACCTCAAAGAGCTATGAGAGCTAGAACCTCAATTGGAGTTAGAAGGGCCCACCTCAGATAATACTAACACATCTGAGCTTGTTGACTGCCTGGAACTCATCGTAGTTATGTGGAGAAAGCAAGTATGTGACTAGACCTTTATTGATTATCCTGGCTCCCACAATAGTTGGGAATTATGATTAGTTGGCCTTCCTCTTGTGATCCTTCATTAATGATGGGGGTCTGCCAAACAAAACACCCCATGGTCTACAGTATGGCACTAATGGTGCAGGGACCTACTAGTACTATCACTCTGCCTTTAGTGCAAAAAAAACACTAATTTGCCTCCACAGCTCAACAAGATGCAGTAGCTACATTGGCTTAGTCTTAGTAATACTTCAGCCATATATCTATCTACTAATGACTTTTACTGATTTTACTGATTTTTTAATGGCAAGGTGAAAACACTCTGGTGTTTCAAGGCAGGTAAGCATCTTCTGCAAATGTTTGGTTACACTTGGGTCACACATGCTGCTCACTGCAGTGATTCAATCTTTAATCTCAGTAACTCATACTGAACAAGTCATCTCCACATCATTCCTGAGAGAAGATTGAAATTTGTCATGATACTGCCATATGATGTCACTCTCTACTGACCTGCAGCCAGATATTCTTTCTTTGAGCTTCATCCTCTTGGTTTGGGGAGTCTATACTTGTCTCAGTACTAGTTTAGAGTGTACTCAATAACTCCCAGATGTTAGATTTACAATTTGTCTGTGGGATCTGTGGAATCTGGGGCTAGAAGTTAAATACCTCATACCATATGTCTGCCATGCAGCAAGGTTAAAGTGGAGATTAGAAACATGTCTCCCATTCATTGCCTCCAATGGTCTCCTCACCTTTGAGCCCTCCTTAACCATTTCTCAATGGCAGCCCCACAACCCCAACTTGGTTGTGGCAGAGGTAATTCTAGCATCACCCTTCCCTTCCAGTCTACTTTCCAGGTTCAAGCCAAGAAACCCCTCCTCCAGCTCTGGAAAATGCTCATTAGGAGACATCCTCATATGATTCCTTTAGGTGGGAACCTTATCCATACCTTACTGAACAGCTTCTGTGAAATCATTTGACAGATCACACAATCCTTTTCAATGAGAAAGTACAAGGTACTCATGATGGAACATCAGCAACAACAAAGATTGTTGGTCTCCAAAGAAACAAGAAAGATATCAAAAGTGCAATTGCTGAGGTTATTTTCCAGAAGAATGAAACATATTGCTCTGCATATGCTGCCCAGCCAGATAAATTTTTGACAGCAGTAAGAAGCCACCTTGATATGTATAGTTTTTTTCCTTTCATTGTGATTGCATTTTTTGCTGATTTCTCAACAGGCTTAAGAAATGGTGGTAAGTTTGGTCTGTCAGTTGTCCCCTTTTCTGAATAAAATTCCATAGAAAAAATTGTTGCTGAGTTCCCTTACTGGCATGAATGTGATTGCATGTGGCATGGCAATCTGACATATGATGCAAGACAGTTCAATGCAGCCCTTGGCATTGACTAGACCTAGAATTTCTTGTCCATCATCAATCATGGTGGATCAACAACTACTATTGGGCACACCAGTCTGCATATGATCTCTGCCAATGAAGAGGATCAAGCCCTTGATGATGAATTTTCCATTGGAAAGCAGAACAACATTAATATGGGTTTATATTCTGCTACTACTGGATATGGCAGACTAGTTCATATAACTACCAGGAAGAAGAGGAATCAGTCAACAAAGAACATGACATGAATGTTTATGAGGATTTAGAAAGAGATGCTGCCATGGTTGATCCTTCATTGGGCATGTTTGAGGATGAGGGGGTGCAATTGCAAGCTGGTAAGATCTCACAGCATTCTATGCATCAAGTAAGTCACAGACCATGCATACTAGTAACTAATGTAATTTTTTTGGTTGTCAGGAAGATCTTTTGTGTCTACTATAACACCCAGACACTGTTGCACTGCCTCTTGGGACAGTTGCACAGCATTTTGGTCCTCTCCATATGCTCACCCCCTTCTTCTATCTCCAACTCCACCACTTTGTCTACTACTCAACATTGTCCATGCACTGTGACTTCACAGACTAGCATGTCTAGAGGCAAGACTTCCCTTTTCCAGAAGCAAGCTTGTCATGAGAGCCATATGGATGCATTGACTACTGCATCCTTAGATAAGCACCATGAAGCCTTGATTGTAAGGAAAGAATGTAGGATAACAGAGTTGCACACTCACATGTGCAAAAAAAAGATCATCCACCTGGAAGGGGAGGGTGAGAGGCAATGTGCAGAAGCTGAGAAGATCCATATGTGGATGATGGAAAGCAAACAAATGGATGTTCAGTGCCTGTGGAAAGCAGCAAAGCTCATGGCCCTTAATGGCCAACTGGCACAGCTTTCTGGTGGCAGCTCCAGTGTGCTGGTGATGGACCCCTTAGTGGCTGCCAGTGCTTCCTCCACTTTTGCTTCCCCTTATTGTGATGCCACTCCTCTTTGTCACAATGTCACTAGTTAGGGCAATTTATTATTGTTGGCTTTATCTTTTATTTCAGCCATGCCTCCTCCTTTTTCCTTTTCTACAATGTTGTTGTTGTATGTGAGCTGTTGTTGTTTTCCATGTATGACATCCATTTGAATTATATGTGTTATTTCTACAGGACAATGTGTCTTTTTCATAGATGCAAGCATATCAATCTAGCCATCAAAATGTTTCAGAACTGTTGTTCACCTCTGTTGTCCACCACCTCTGGCTACTTCTGGTATTGCCTGGTGACTGTCTTCTCTTTTCCACCACTCTGCTGCCTCCCTGCTAACCAAGTCATTGTAGCACCTGGCCCTCCAAGTGTGCTGTGCTGCAACTCTTTGAAATGGATTATTATGTTGTGCAAGATCATGCAACATGTAATCCAATGAGTGGCAACATGTAAGTCATCATTTGATCTGATCCAAAGACAAAGTTCACAAAGTGACTGGGAATGGCCTCTTAGGGCTGCAAATGCATGCTCAACCCTCACACAAACCTGTTGTTCATCAAATCAACTCATACTGTTCTTTTTGGAATCTTACCTTCAATAAGTATTGATTATATATGTTTTTCTGATATGTCAGGTTGACATCATTTGGTTTTTTGAATGGCACCACACACCACCACACACCCTTGTCATTGTACTCACCTACATACTATGTACATAATAAATGAAAGGTTTTGCTGAAATACAAGTACCACAGCAATGAATCAGATGCTCATTGTTGTTTCCTTGTTCTGCTTTCAGCAAGGCATGGACTATCACCACCCATATGATTACCTATTCATCACCCCCTCATTTTCCATTTACTTACTTTTAACATGTCCTAAAATATTTACTTATGAAACAATTGATGTCACATATTAGATATATTATTTTGGTGACAATAACAGTTCTCTCTTCATATTAACTTTTATGGAACCATGAAAACAATAACTGGAATGCTTAGCATTGAAAGATAATATTGGGATGGACATAATGTACAAGTTTGAATTTAATTTCTTCCATTCAAAATCTCCCTTCCAAGCAACATCTGAGAAAGATATTTAGATTACCATCAGAATCAAATATACAATCTGCCTTATATTATCCATGCTTAATATTAGAGTAATTTCACCTTAGAAATATATCATGCATGGCTCAAAATCTTAGAAATTCCAATATGTAATTTACTTCACTCATTGCTTAAGAATATATAATATTAATACAAAAAGCAGGTACTTGATAACTAGGCTTATAGTACTTTGACAGAGGGAATCTTGGTGTGTCAAGAAGTGCTGATAAGCAAGTGCTTGGCACAACAGCATGCCATGCACACAACAACAACAAAATTTCATGCTCCTATCACTGTCAGAACAATGAACTATAGCAGTTTGTACAACACAACAGCTGCATTACCATGCTGTATGTTTGAAGGACAATCACCTGATCAAATTTAGCAGATCTACAAAAGTTAAAAAGAGTGTAAGAAAAGAGTTGAAACCACAACTTATAGGCATACACATATACAGCATCTTGAATGAAGTGATACCAGATCTGGATATGCTTGTTGTGACATTCAGTGACAGGATTGTTCACCATAAATATAGAATCTTGATTGTCACCAAAAATGGGTGTAGGCTTGAAGTTAAAGCCAAGTTCTCCCAACATTTGCTTAATCCAGATGACTTGGCAAGTGCAATTGCTCAAAGCCATATATTCAGCTTCAGTGGAGGAAAGTGCTGTTGTCTTTTGCAGATGAGAATTCCAAAGGAAGACACAATTTTCCAACTTGATATAAAATTCCATTTGGAAGTAATGAGTCTTTGGATTGCACTCCAATCAGAGTCTGTGCAGGCAGTGATACCACTTCCAGATGGTCCATCATATATAAGTGAATAATCATGATTACTGATAAGATAACTGCATGTGTATAGAGTCTTGACATATTTTCATTCAGGGAATTCATAAACTTCCCTGAGATCACAGCATTCCACCTTTTCATAAAGGCAGTCTTGAGCTTATCAACTAAGACTTTTAAGGGGCCATAGAATAGGGAATCATCAACATAAATGATTGTGATGATGTGTTTCCCTTGTTCATAGATAAAGAGGCTAGCATCTATATCTAGTTGCTCAATGCCTAGTTCCTTCATAGACTCATTATGAGCTTTTTGCCAGGCTAAGCCTGTTATGCAAAGTGTATGCCAATGTCTGCTTACTTGACAATGTCCTCAGGCAATACTCACAAAGAGACCGATGTCTGAAGAGTTGGCTTTCAAGAGACAACTAAGAGGATGAGGGATTGAGCAGAGGCTCGACTGAGGGTAGTTCTGGGAAACTCGAAGGATGAGACTAGATATTACGCTTGTATTGTGCAGATCAAGAATGAGGAAATACAAGGGATGTGTGACGATATTTATATGGAAGATAGTCACACACAGACCAAAAGATAAGAACAAAAAGGAAAAGCATGGAACATAATGGAAGGTCAAAGAATATTGACCGACGTAAGAGAATTAGCAAGAGAAAGATAAGTCCAGTCACCAGTGAAGAAGAGAAACAGAATTACTGCTAGAGATTAGGATGAATCCCTCTGAAGAGTAGGTTGTCCCTCTCCAGGAATGATGCAGAAGATTATAAAGAAAAAGAAGAATATAATGGAAAGGAAGTAAAATTGTAACATTACTCCCACAGTAAAATTGAATCCCAGATTGCATTCAAGGATGGATTTCCTATGAAAGATATCCATATGACCTGAAAGGGGAGAAGAATGGATAGCATGGAGTAAGGTGGATTGAGAAGGAGAAGGAACGAACATTCAACCTTTGAAATAAAGATGGCTGTTGTCAAAGGTCCAATCAGACAGAGTCACTTGAGAGAAAAAAGGGGAACCTTCTTTAAGCACAGAGAGGACATGGAGAACAAAGGAATCAGAGGACATAGAGAGGGAAATGGATTTAGCTAGAGTAAGATCAAGGGTGTTGATGACTATGGGATCGGGGATGATGGAAGAGTTTTGATTATCAAGGGAGGTATCTGGGAGGTCTTTTCGAGATAGGGCATCAGCAGGTCCCATTTGTGAACCTGGGATGACGACCCATTTGATATTAAAGTCCTGTAAAAGAGAGCCCAACAGGATTTACGACAAGATAATTTTCAAGGGTCCTTGATATGTGAGAGGTTCTTGTGGTCAGTGATAATAGAAAGAGAAAATGGAGTCCCTAGGAGGTAATGTTTCCATTCTGTAAGAGCAAGGATTATGGCAAGGAGTTTCCTGTCGTAAATATTGTAGTTTCATTCAGCAAGGGAAAAGGTCTTTGAAAAGTATGAGCAAGGGTGAAGATTACCATTGGAATCTCTCTGCATAAGGACAGCACCAGCAGCAACCAGGGAGGCATCGGTTATAATGGAGAAAGGGCAGAAGGTGTCAGAAATGCATAGAACAGGGGCAGAGGAAAACATGGAGTGAAGAGTATCAAAGGTACATTGTTGGAGGGGGGTCCAGACCCAGGGTTGGTCCTTCTTTGTGAGGAAAGTAAGGGGAATGACGATGTTGGAATAGTTGGGAATGAATTTTTGATAGAAGTTTGCAAACCCTAGAAAAGAACGAACTTCCTTGACCAATGAGGAAGCTTTTCACTCAGCAGATGGCAGATAACTTGGTGGGGTCCATATCAATGAGTCCATTACTGATGATCATTCCTGGATATTCCATGGTGGAGGTGTAGAAGAAGCATTTAGAAATTTTGACTGAAAAGCCTGCTTTGCAAAGTCATTGAAGAACATGTCAAGTTCATTCATGGTGAAGTTTTAGTGTTTCCTTGGTGTGGATACCGAGATCGTCCATATAGATCTTTAGCCAGAGTTTGGTGATCATATCAATGAAGGTGTGATTCATGAAGGCTTGAAAGGTGGCCAGGGCATTGCAGAAACCAAAGAACATGATGGTGGGTTTGAATAAACCAAGAGGAGTGATGAAAGCAGCTTTCCATTGGTTGAATTCCCAGATATGAATGTTGTTATAGCCTCTTGACCCTCAGAGAGAAGTCAATAGAGAAGATCTTCCAGTTGATAATGGAGTTCCATTTCTGAAGCCAAGGCATTCCAAGTATGATCTGGGGACAAGCTAATTGAACAACCATGAATTTTACTGTGTCGAAGAATGGTCTGGAAGTAAACGAGATGGTGGCAGTCCATCAGATGGTTCCTTTGGTGTTGGGCATTCCATTTACATTGTAGGCAATACCTGGGTTGGGGATGGGAGAGAACTTGAATGGTCCTAGGGCTAAGAGACGAGGGTCAATGAAATTCCTGGTTGCTCTAGAATTGATGAGAGTGGAGGTGTCGATGGTTTGTTTTGATCCACATAACGAAACAGGGAGATGCATAGTTCTATCGCTTCATGGTGCTACGAGTACATGGTTCAAAGCGAGGGAAGGAGACATTGAGGTGGCTTCTCTTTTCAAAAATCCCGTGCTCTCTTGATTCCAGCAGAGACTTCTGCAGTAAAAACCTCTGCAAGTGCTTCAATGGGTTCTTCATAACAAGTTTGAAGAATGGAGAAGATTTCATCATTGGTTTTGCCAGAGGTTTTCAAAGAATTGACATATTTGTCAAGTTTAGAATGGACAGGTTCTTTCTGTGGGATGGGGGTGGGGTAGTTTCGGCATTTCAAAGGTTCTGAGAGTGGGCTGATGAAGGGGAAAGGCGAGGGGTGGTTTGAACAGAGGAGATTCAGCAGTTGCTGGTGTTATGCCCCTTCTTTCTACATCTGAAACAGAGTCTGTCTTGAATGCTCTTAGCAGGCTCATTTGGAGTGAGTTTGGATAAGGTAACACTGTCAACATCCATGGCATTGGGGTCTTTCTGAGGTCGAAATATGGAGGAGGGTTAAGGTCGACCATTATGAAGGGATTGGATTCTCATTTTCTAGGCATGGAAGGTCTTGGCTCATTTGTTCCAGGCATTAATAGTAACGGGGATGGGGGACATAGACAAAATCATGGTGGTGATCTTCTGATCAACTCCAAAGGAGAATTGGTCGATGAGGGTGATGTCGTTGGTGATTCCAGCTTTGCTAGCCAGATTCTGAAAATCAGTAATATACTGTTGGAAACCATTGTCAAAGGTTTCATCTGGGTGTTTAATAGACTTCTGAACAAGCCTGGAGAGATCCAAGTGGGTGGTGGCTTTGGTATCAAAGGGATAGAAGGTAGATTTGAAGTTGGCAGTAAATTTATCAAAGGTTTTCTTGGAGGAGGCAATGGTGGAGTCTGCAAGTTTGTTGTACCACATCTTGGCAAGAGAAGCTCCTCGTCCTTCACTCATCTTGTTTAGGGTGGTGGTGACTTTCCCTTCATCAGAAGAGTACAATAAGGAGTTTAGGAAGAAGTAGGCCCTCATGGCTTTGATCCATCAAGAAGCATCAGTGGATTTTCCAGAAAAGTTGGCAGGAAGAGCCACTTTGAGTTTAGTCTTAGAAAACATATTGATTGGTGGTACTGGGATAGCAGGGGTAACAGGTGGCTGGGCAATGGATGCAAGGGTGACTGGGGGTGAAATCAAGGGTCTGGGGTTACTAGGAAGAACAGCTGGTTGAGCAGAGGTTCTAGGATTACTAGGGGATGCTGGTGTGATTGGAATGACTGGGTTACTTGGGCGAGGGTTTGAGGGAGTGCTAGTGATGGAGCAAGGAGGAGAGTCAACTTCGATGTCACTGCCCTCAGACTCGGACTCAGGAATACCAAAGGCCTTGCAGAAACTCATGGTAACGATGGATGTGTCCTATGCCTAGAGAGGTGGGACCAAAGAGATTCTTGATTTTTTATTATGTGAAGTGTATGCCACTGTCTGCTTAATTGACAATGTCCTCAGGTGATACTCACGATAAGACCAACATCTGCAGAGTTGGCTTTCAAGAGACAACTAAGAGGATGAGGGATTGAGCAGAGGCTTGACTGAGGGTAGTTCTGGGGAACTTGAAGGATGAGACTAGATATTATGCTTGTGTTGTGCAGATCAAGAATGAGGAAATACAAGGGATGTGTGACGATATTTATACAGAAGATAGTCACACACAGACCAGAAGATAAGAACAAAAAGAAAAAGCATGAAAAGTAATGGAAGGTCAAAGAATATTGACTGATGTGAGAGAATCAACAAGAGAAAGATAAGTCCAGTCACAAGCGAAGAAGAGAAACAGAATTACTGCTAGAGATTAGGATGAATCCCTCTGAAGAGTAGGTTGTCCCTCTCCAGGAATGATGCGGAAGATGATAAAGAAAAAGAAGAATACAATGGAAAGGAAGTAAAATTGTAACAAAGCCTGCTTGTTTAAGGCCATAAAGGGTGTGGAGAAGACAAAGTGCTTTTCCTTTGAGATGAGGAGAAGCAAAGCCTTCAGAAAACCCCATATAAATTTCCTCATCTAATTTGCCATATAGGTAGGCAGATCACATATTGAGACCAGTTATATACCAGTTCTCTAAGGTGGCTAAGGCAAGCATACATCACACTGTTTTGAAACAAACAACTGGACTGAGGATCTGATTGAAGTTGATTCCTTCAGTTTGCAAGAATCCCTTTGCAACTAAGCAGGCATATTTATAACCATCAGTCTTAATATCAAAAACCCATCAATTCTTAATAATTTTGCATTTAAAAGGGCAGTCAACTACTTCATAGATTTTTCATTCTTTGAGCAGAGCATCACAAGTTCCTTCTTGCAGGTGGTAAACCAGTCATGTTGATCTGATTTTGATAAAGCAAGGATGTCTTGATAAGACCATTTTCAAGGAGGTTTATTTAAAGGATAAGCAAGTGGAATAGCTTTCACAAAAAGGTATGAAACCAATACATCTCCCCCTTCCTGGACTATGTGCTCAACATCATCTTTAGAGGGTGTGGGAGCATGGGGCAGAGCTCCAGGAATTGGTGGTTTCTCAGGTAGATAGGGGTCACCTTCTTTAGTAATCTCCCTCCACTTTGTCATTCTCTCCATATCCTTCCACTGCTTCATAGGGTGTTGATATTCACCATAAACATTTCCAGGTTTCACTGGGACTTTGGAAGCCAATCCAAATTTCCTAGGAGGTGGAGGTGGAGGTGGGGGTCTGGGTGCTCTATGTGGAGGAGTTTATGGCACAGGTGATGGTGGTGATGGTGGTGATGGTGGTGATGGTGGAGGAGTGTGCGGGGAGGGAGGAAGTTCTGGCAAAGGAATTCACTCAGAAACAACCTGAGGTGGGTTACAAAGATATCTACCACAAGAGGGTTCAGTGAGAGGAAAATAATTAGGGTGTCTCAACATAGAGAAAAAGAGCATGTTATGTCAGCAAAAAAGAGTGTCAGTCAGCAAAAAGCATGCTCAAGAGAGTGGGGTGGGTCCTACCAAAAAGAGAAACAGTGCAACAGGCTAATGTTTAAGCTCCGTCTGAATACTTTGCTTATGCAAAGTGTAAGAAAATGGTAAATGTAAGACACACTATCAGCACTGGATGCATGCCTGTGTTACAGTGGCTCTGCTAGACCATGCACAAATGGCAGCTGCTGATCTGTCCACTTCTGAGCTGTGTAGATAACAAAAATAGATGGTGATACAAGTAAGATTTGAGTTGCAGCATGCATGCTTGGAATACCATGCCCCATCAATCTGCCCATCAGAAGCTGCTTGCAGCACTTCATGAAGCTCAGCAAGGACTAGCCCTTGATGTATATCTCCAAATGCTTTATACTGCAATAGAAGAGGTAAATGATGATAGTATTCACTCTCAAGCAAACTCTAGGTCCTCTGATGTTGAAATGGCATCATTACCCTCTCTCCCCTCATCCTCCATCAGTTCCTCCCCTCATCCCTCTGATGTTGATGGCTCAGAATCTTCTGATAGTGATATTGGTGATATTGTTCCCCTCATGGGCTTTCATGGAATCATATCTGCTCTTCATGATGAAATCACAAAGGCTCATATTCTCAACAATTATCCCCCTCCTGCTCATAACTCTTCCATTCATCTTCTAGATGAATGGAAACTTGATCATCCACATCTGTTCCAATGCAAGCTATGTATATCTCCCAAAGTCTTCACTGAGATTCTCAACAAAATTCATCATCATGATATCTTTATGAGCAACACCAATTCCCCCCCAGCTACCCATCACCATTCAACTTGCTATTTTTCTAAATGGTGCAGGTTATTATGAAAATTCTGCCACATCACAGGAGGTGGCAGAATGGGCTGGTGTTGCTGTTGGCACCATCCACAATTGCTATAAGTGAGTTATGGTGGCCACTTTATCCCTTCATGAAGATTTCATCCACTTTGACCTTGCTAATCCACACAATCAGGAGGATAAAAAAATGGCACAGGCATATGTTGGGAGAACTTGTGCTGAGTAGAAAAAAGAATTTTTGACTGTTGATGGATTTTCCTTTAAGCTCTATTAAAAGCCTGGCTGGTATGGTGAGAAGTTTTATGATTGCAAGTCAAATTACTCTGTGTTCAACCAGGTATGTATTTTCAGCCATCTTATTCACTAACCTTATATTATTGTCAGTTGATCATCTTTCCCCATAATCTTCACATTGTTGATTATGTGGATGCAATACCTGGAAGTCTCTATGACTCCAGTGCCTTTCAGCTTACAGAGCTTGCCAAATCACCTGAAAGATTTCTTCAGGCCAATGAATGGATTTTGGCTGACACTGCATATGGCTGTCACAAATGGTGTATTGTTCCTTTCAGAAATCCTTCTGGGGGGAACTTGACTAGGGATCAGAAAAGATTCAATTATCATTTGTCCAAGGTTAGTAGTCACTAGCAGGTGGCTGGTTTCAAGTTATTCAACTGGATTACAATTTCATAGGTTTGAGTTTGGTCTGAGCAAATGTATGGCTCAATCAAAGGCTGATTTCAATCCTTGCAAGAGCTCTGAGTTCAAATCCAATCAGAGCAGTAGTGGACATATGTCAAATCCTGGATCACACCATGCTTGATTCTTCATAACATGATCATTGAGATTGAAGAAGACTTGGGCATAAGCCAGTCTAGCTCTACATAACTTCAGGGGAAGGATGGGGAAGAGGAGGAGGAGAAGGAGGAATCACAGGGAGAGGATAATTGGATTGGATCAGAAGGGCAGAGATTCTGAGAACAACTGAAAGCTCAGCTGTTGAATCATATTTCAAACTGACAGCCTTAACTGACAATGATTGGCTATACCAGACAGTAACATGAATTGCATACAGTACATCAAACATGGCTACAACAGACTACACAAATATTATCAGAGCTTGTTGGTAAACTGTGCAGAAATATCAGAACATGGTCATATCAGAGGTCATTGGATTCTTGGGTCTCACTGCCAGAAACTTCCTTCTCCATTGCCATCCACTGAGTTTTGAGCTGCTCAATTTGCAGCCGCAGCTTCAAGGAAGCAAGATCCTTGTCCTTTATCACCCTCTCATGCTCTTGCTGCTCCCTCTGAAGGAGCCATTCATGATCCCTCTGATGGACATGTTGCTGAGACTTATCCTTGTTTTGCCATACATCCAACTCATATTGAGCTTGTTTCTCAAGCTTCTTTTCTTTACATGACATTTGGATCTGCTGGAGGAGAGACTGAGATGCACTGGTGAAGTCACTTGATATTTTAGTGGCCACTGTCTCATGGTCACATTTAAAAGCAGAAGTGGTGGTGGCAGGAGCAGTTGTTGGGTTGGTTGTCAAGCTTGACAAGAAGCCCTTGTCATTGGAGTCCAAAAGGGGGGATAATGAAAGTGAGGATGTGGATACATTGTATTTTGACACAGCTTGAAGGTTGAGGTTGGCAAGAAGAGTGAATGCTGCCCAATCAGGGTCAGAAGACTCCTCAAGTGATGTGGGCAGGGCCTGTAAAAAACATGTGATGTTGATGGTGGTATAGAATTATGTCGTGAGAGAGAGGGCCAATGGGGCTGGTCCAGTGGATTGTTGGCAGACACTGCGATGTAGCATTGCCTGGGGAATTGTTGCCACCTTCAAAATTAGTATACAAATCATCGTCATTGTTAACAAATGTAAACATAAGCTTGAAGTCATGTCTGACCTCCCAACCTCTGCCTTTGCCCCAGTCTCCAACTTCAGGGACTCATATGGATGGGTCAACTGTGCTTGAGGCAAAAGCAGACAAAGCGGGGGTTGAAGTGGATAAAGCAGACAAGGGGGAAATGAATGATGGGGGGGGCATCATGTAAGCTGGGAACAATGAGAGTGGGGGGAGCAGCAAATGAGGAAGGTACCAAGGGCTCCACTCCATTTTCTCTCTTGAGTTCTTTCTTCCACCTTGGTCTTTTTACCATGGCAATTATCTTACCTCCCATCCTATTGTCTTTACTCCCATTCCCTCTACACCTTCCTCCCCCATTGCTGAAGTCAAAAGACTCTCTTCAGTTGCTTCAGAATGATCTTACTTCCCCACTCCTCTGGAGGTCCCTGTTCCACACACTCCATCCTCAACCTCTCCTCCTCAATGAAGTCCTTCTGTCCTATCCATTGATGTTCCCTTATACACTCACACCCTCTGAGACAATTTCCCTAACACCACCACCCTCAATACCATGCAGTTATACTGTACCTTCATGATTCCAGACTTGCTCTTTCCATTGGAAGCCATTTAGATATGGGGTCACCTCTCTGGGCCCTCTATCAAGTGTATCTCCAGAATGAATGTCTTGAAAACATGATCTCCCTTGCCTCCTCCAAACCAAGCTTTGGTCACCATTTTTATTTTGTGAGGCAAGTTTATTCTGAGATCCAAGGGAACCTCAATGCCACTCTCTTCCAACTGGGCATGTCTAACCTCTTGGTTGATATAAACAAGTGCCTCAGGGACCTCCATAGCATGATTGTTCTTCAACTCCCTTCCTCCAACATTTCTGTGTTCTCTTCCCCATTGACTGCCAAAGAAAACTTTGCAGTTATTTACACTGAGCTTAGTCATGAAATCCATACTCAAGGGACAATCTACAGTGAATTTTATGATGGACCTCTCTCCCCCAACCACCTCCACTTTTATAAAGCTTGCTTTCAATGTTGACATCTAGGTCATTGGAGGCTGGACTGTCCTTATTACAAATGTCCAGTATGCAGAGCATTCTCCCCTGGACATACTCAGTCCTTATCCTCACTGTCATCCTTGGCAGCCTGTAGTGCCTCTTTCCCCTCCCCCAGTCACTTGTTCCAATAGAAGACCTCATACTTTGCCTTCTCCTCATCCAGTCTCTCCTCCTCATATGGGATATCTTTACATGAACACTGCTGCATGCGATCATTACACCCATCCTTGTCATCATTCTCCAACCCTTTACTCCAACCTGGACATCCAAGCAGATTTGATCTGGAATGAGGTAGGGGAAGCAAACATGACAGGTTCTCTAAGGGCCTCTTATGTGGATTTCTGACTTGCACCATTCATTTGTAATCCTTTGATTTTACAATTCACCCATTTCTTTTCCTTCTCATGATTGTCTTACTTAACACCTGATTACACATTCCTCTCCACCATATCAGTCATCCATCATTTGCTTATAATTAGATTTCCTTCATTTTCTGTTTCCCTCACACATGCTTACTCTTTATTTCTTGTTCATTTGTCTAAGTTGAAAGAAACCATCTTCATCCCAAACCTTTGTCCACTATCAAAGGAATTCCCTTGATAGAAGTCCTTCATCCTCCACAAGAATGTCTTTATTGGAGTTAGTTAGCAAAGCATAGGTGAGTCATTGCTGGCCTAGCTCTTAGTCAAGACCATCAAGGGCTATGTTAGTTCCTAGTTGAGACTCTAGCATAACACATGTAGGATGGCTATCGCACATTGAATCCACAGCTCTGTTTGCTTGAATGCTTGTTTTTACTGAATAAATAACCATGTCCAATCCAATGGCTAATTATATGCCCAGTACAAAATGCCAAAATATTCTGAAATGCTTTTGGATAACCCTACACTTATCCCTACTACACATAGGAGGGCCATTTCACATTGAACCTACAGCTCTATTTGCTAGAAAGCTCATTTTTACTGAATAAAGAACCCTATCCAATCTGATGGCCAATTATATGCCTGGTGCAAAATGCCAAAATGTTCTGGAATGCTTCAGGCTAACCCTACATCTAACCCTATTATATGTAGGATGGCCATTGCACATGTATTGTCAGGGCAATGGTGTGGGCACCTGTGGACCACCTGTGCCAACCTGCCATTCATTTGTTAGAACCTCAGACCATTGTGAAAGCTTATAATGAGTGAAATACTATGCCAGGATTGTGGGAAAGGAAATTAAACTCAGCGCAACATATAAAAAACATATGATCCTGGATTGCACATGAATGGATAAGGATAAAAATGATTGGGATTACATTTAGGATGCTATAGGTATCATGTATCTGAGGGCATAAAATCATCATAGCCACTAATAGCATGGTCATAAATTATGTATATACATGCTATTCAACTACAACTTCTATAAATAGTATAAATAGTAACTCTAAAAAACCATAAACCCTAGTTAATGAATGTAGATCAGTGGATATTAAGGTGGCTATATATGACTATATTGTGGCTATAGCATCTATTATATATATGATGGCATAAATATCACCATAGCATCATCCATGGCATGGTTATAAATCATGTATTGTACCATGCTATCCAACTATAACTTCTTAAATAATTATTGGTGGCTAGGAATGGCTTACAAAGTATACAAGTGCCAGTGAACCATCTCTCTGCTTATAGGTTGACATGAGATTGCCATAGCCTCTTATAGCATGGTCACAATCATGTATTATATACATATCATCCAACTACAATTTCTACAAATAGTCATGGGTGTAGAGCAGTGGGTATTGAGGTGGCTATATGTGGCTATATATGGCTATAACATCTATTATGTATATGATGGCATGAAATCACCATAGCCACCCATGGCATGGTCATAAACCATGTATTGTACATGCTATCCAACTACAACATCTGTGGGTGGTTATGGATGTAGAATTAGTGGCTGTGAGTGGCTATATGTGGCTATATGTGGAAATAGCATCTATCATGTATCTGATGGCATTAAATCACCATAGCCACCCATGGCATGGTCATAATCATGTATTGCACATGCTATCCAACTACAACATCTGTGGGTGGTTATGGATGTAGAATTAGTGGTTGTGAGTGGCTATATGTGGCTATATGTGGGAATAGCATCTATCATGTATCTGATGGCATGAAATCACCATAGCCACCCATGGCATGGTCATAATCATGTATTGCACATGCTATCCAACTACAACATCTGTGGGTGGTTATGGATGTAGAATTAGTGG
>JBBPQO010000075.1:0-18748 GCA_038092535.1 Xerocomus subilludens | reverse complement strand
TTATTGTACTGTTTAGGGCCGCCTTTTGACTGCGCAACTGCGCAGGGCTGTGCGAGCTCTCATGTATATAAACCGTAGTTAGATAGGCTGTTTCCTCAGCCTAATTCATTTGTTCAATGGCACTTGGCGTTTGCGCTTGAGCCTGCGAATTAAGGATCTGGCAATCATCCTTCTCTACACTATCTGTGTATTTGGCTTTTGCCTAAGCGCTGCCTACCCTCTGGCGTATTCAGTCTTCGACTTGAGCGTCGTTACTACTCTCTTCATCATTCACCTCTTGCTCATCGTTGGTCTTTGGAGGCGTCTCGCCCTCGAGGATTAGCTTTGAAGTTTGGCTCTCGCAACAATCATAACATGGTGTGTGCAATTTATCACCCAGCCAATACTAACACCAGCCCATTGTAAAGCATTTTCAGGAGATATTGCATTTCCATAGTGACCAGTGCAATTCAGAAAGATGGAAAGTCAGATTGATATTGGCATTTGTAAGTTATTTAAGAGGCTGTAAAAAATTGCATTTGTGCTGATCTTGTCTAGAATGCAGTCGAATACTGGTGGATCAACACACAATTTTTTGTGAAACAAGTGTGGCTGGAATGCCACAAAATGTTCAAGAAGTTGCAGCTGTGGCACTCACAACATCAGCACTTTCAATTGGTTCAAAACCTGGGCTTGTTCCACCTTATTGCACAGTGCTTGAATGCTTCCAAGAACCTGCTGGTAACCACCTTCCATCTCTGCTCATCAATTGACTGAATAGCCACTAGATTTGCTGCTGCTGTCAGAGTCATCAGATATAGGACTCATTGGTGACAGAGGGGAGATGATTATTGGCTTGCCAATGAAGCTGTATAATGACTTGGAGTGACTATTGTCAGAACTGTCATCACTGAGAGTGGATCTTTAGGCAAATGTGTTTGCATTTTTCACCTGCATCACCTGCAACAAGGCAAGGTCAATTTGGAGCAGAAGGTCATTGCAGATGGATTGTTCAGGCATGGGACAATGGTGGTGTCTTGGAACTTGGAAGATTCAAGCCAGGTCATGCTGTATATTGAGACTTAGTGTGGTTTACATGCATCATGTTTCAATTATATTTTTCACTTGGCATGACATGTCTAAGGAATATTCCTACATTAGTCAGAAAAAAAAATGTTGGAGTATTGAGGTTAAGCTAAGAAACTAGCCTCATCATAGGGGCATAATGGGTTTGTCATAGTGGCATAATGGCCTCATTATAGCAGCATAATGGCCATATAATTGTGGCATCATGGCCAACTTGAGTACCACTAATGCCTTGTCATCTAATGATTAATATGCTAGGTCCATTTTTGGTAGTCGCAAGTTCAACTCCTGGTAGTAATATGAATTTACTGATGGGCTAGATCATGCCAATAGTCCATGCTAGGTGGTGCCAGGTTTGTGCTAAAATGATAGACTATACTAGGTGCTGCTAGGCTTGTGCTAAAATGATAGATCATGCTAGGTGCTGCTAGGTGAGTGCTAGACTCTGCCAGACCTGCCAGACCTGCTAGGCAGTGCACTTTTGCTGATGATTGCATGTTGTCCAATAAGCAAAGTTAAACACAATAGTAGTGGTGCTCACAGTCCACTTGGTTTGTTTCTTGGAAACACCAGGATTCACCTGAGTCACATTGGCAGATTGTGTTGGCATTTGAAAATCATTGCCCTACAATACAGTGTTTCAAGCACCTTCAAGATACCATCCTCACTTGTCCTATCTGCCCATCCTGCAAGATGTCATCTAAAGGCCATGGACAATGTTGAGATGCATCCCCTGCATGTGTCTCAAGGCATGCCCTCTATGTCTCAAGGCATTCCACTCACCTCAAACACATCCCTTGTGCACCCCCTTGCCTCAGCCATGTCCCCTGTCACCTCAAACATGTCCCACCTCACCTCAATCACATCTCCTGTGCACCCCCTGCCTCAGCCATGCCTCCTGCATGCCCCCTTGCCTCAAATGTGCCCCACTTGCCTCAAACCCATGCATGCATGCTCCCTCACCTCAGCCATGTCCCCTTATGTGCCCTCTTGCCTCAAACATGCCCCACTCACCTCAAACACACCCCTGCATGCCCCCTCACCTCAAACACATCTCCTGCATTCCCTCTCACCTCAGATGCATTCCTTGTGGGCCCTCCATGTCTCAAAGGCATTCCACTCACCTCAAGCACATCCCCTGTGTACCCCCTTGCCTCAGATGCATCCCCTGCATGCCCCCTTGTCCCAGACACCCCCTTTGCCTCAAATGTGTCCTACATGCATGCTCACTGTCTACTCACACCATATCTCTGTGGCCACCAATCCATAGTACTGCCTGTGTGAGGTGAAAATTTGTGTAGTCACCCTTGGCTCCTAGGAAGTCTGGACAAGCTCCCAAAGTTCCTGTAAGACCTGGAAATGTCTATGGTAAACAGCAACACCCTGTGAAGCAGTGAAAAGACATGGAGAGAATGACAAAGTAAAGGGAGATTACCAAAGAAGGTGACCCCTATCTACCTGAGAAACCACCAATTCCTAGAGCTCTGCCCCATTCTCCCACATCCTCTGAAGACAATGTTGAACACATAGTCCAGGAAGGGGGAAATGCATTGGTTTCATACTTTTGTGTGAAAGCTGTTCTGCTTGCTGATCCTTTAAATAAACCTTCTCATGAACCATCCTATTGGGACATCCTCACTTTACCCAAATCAGATCAACATACTGGTTCATCACTTACAAGAAGGAACTTGACATGCTCAAAGAACAAAAAGACTATGAGGTAGTTGACTGCTAATCACAAAGTTATTAGGGATTGATGGGTCTTTGATGTAAAGACAGATGGTTGTAAACATGACCACTTAGTCATGAAGGGATTCTTGCAAACTGAAGGCATTGACTTTGATCAGATCTTCAGCCCAGCTGTCTGTTTTGAAACAGTGTGATGTATGCTCACCTTAGCTGCCTTAGAGAACTGGTATATTACTGGTCTTGATGTGTGATCTGTATATCTATATGGCAAATTAGATGAAGAAATCGATATGGAGTTTCCCAAAGGCTTCACTCCTTCTCATCTCAAAGGAAAAGTACTTCACCTTCTCCATGCCATTTATGGCCTTAAATGAGCAGGCTTAGCCTGGTGGAAGGCCCCGAATGATTCTATGAAGGGATTAGGCTTTGAGCAACTCAATACAGATGCCAGCCATTTTATATATGAACAAGGGAAATACTATGTCATCATAATTATTTATGTTGACAATGCCCTTTTTTGTGGCCCCTTACTGTCTTTTTCATGTGACCTTTCCATGTGGGAAAATTAGTAATAAAAAATACCTCATATCTGGTTGTACTGTATCTTTCAACTACCTACGGAAAGCCACAAAAAGGTTACCATTCAACTTGGATAGATCTAGTGCATCTACTCCATGTTTACCGGTTGGAATCAAACAAATTTTTGTAATCTCAGTAACTTCAGGTTCAGAGCCTTCCACTTGATTGTTCTTCTTACCTCCAGCTAGCTTCTAGTCCTGCTGCAAGGGAAGAAACTCAATCCTGACATACAATGGGCCATTGTCCAACTATCTAGGATTATCTCAAAAGATCAAATCAGCATGGGACTTGAAGTGTCTACCCACACCATCAGAAATGTTTTATCCCATTTTGAGACTCATGGGACAATCTTGCAGCCAGAGGAGAAGAAGAATCAAAGTGAGAAAAACATTCACAGGCACCTCAAAGACACTGATGTTGATGTAAGTGATTGGATGTGTCTGCATTTATTTACCATATTCTAACACATTGTTGGCCATAGTTTATCCTTGGAACAGTCCAGAAGTTACCATATATATATCTTGATGAGCTTCAGGATATGCTCCAGTTGATTTGTGGGATTCAAGCCTCACATGCTATGGTATGATGAATGCTGCAGACAGCTGGTTTCACAATGAAAAAGATAAGATTCAGTTACAAAATTGATTATTGATTTATTTATCTTTGTAGATCATGTGTGTTGTGGCTGAACACTCTGCTGAGAAACACCTAGAGTTTACCACAAGAATCAGCAATTATAAGGCCAATCAACTTGTATTTGTAGACGAGAGCTCAGTAGATCATAGGACAAGCTATCATGGATGCACATGGTCAATTCATGGAACCAAAGTGCAATGCAAGGCATTCTTTGTACAAGGACATTGGTAATTATATATATATATCCAATATCATTATCTACTTGCTGACTCTACTGTCAAAGATTCTCTGTTCTTCCAGTGCTATCCCTCAATGATGGCATTCTTCACTGCAACATCATCGAGGGATTTTTTTGCACTGAATCATTCATCTGATTTATCTGAGGTGTGTTGATGAAGATGCAACCATTCCCAGCCCTGAACTCTGTGCTCATCATGGACAACTGTAGAATACACAAGCACCCCAATATTGTGGAAATGATTGAAGCTAGGTAAAGCATTACATTTCATAGAGCAGCAGCATTATGCTTATTGTTGTATAGTGGAATGTGCTGTGAGTTTCTCCCCCCTTATTCTCCTGACCTCAATCCTATCGAACTTGCTTTCTCAGCCATGAAATATCATCTGTGTAGAAATGGTGATTACACTCATGTGGCAATGACTCAAATGATGGATGAAGATACATATGCTTTGTGCATGATCACACCAAATGATGCATATGAATGGTATTCACACTGTGGATACATTTGATCTAGTGTGGCTTTTATTCTGTAGATGTTGTTAGTGTGTCAAATCCACTATGTTGTGTCACATTGCTAGAAACATCACATGGCAATGTGAATAGAGTGAACATGCTTATTATGTGAGGTGTGCTCAGCCTTGGACTTGAGCATCCAAACATTCATGTCTGAGTCTCAGCCTACTCAGAGGCCTTGTAGCCAATCCAATACAGTGGGGAACAAAGGTAAGAACATATCTTACCTGTGTTATTTCTTATGGTGACAATGATTCTGTTCAACAGGAAAAAGTGTCAATGGTGCATGCTTGCATTGTAAAGAGAAAAGAACATACTGCAAATATTCTCCTGGGAAGCCTGCATGTGCAGCCTGCATATTCAAAGGACTTGGAAGTGAATGCATCCCTACACTGCTGATGCATTCTTGGGGCAGATCAAGCAGTAGTGTTCCCTCTCCCAAACTTCAAATGGTCACCAAGCCTCAAATGGGTTGTAAACACAGGTCATCCACTACTCAAGGTCCTCAAGGTCACTCTGGTTGTGCTATGGCTCCAATACCCCAATCTGTTGAACAGACTGTTTGTTGCACCAAGCACCAGTGTCAGTCACAGCTATCTCAGTTGCAATCCAATTCAAACCGTCAGCTCAGATCTCCACCACCTCAAGCTAAGCTACTTGACACTATTTAAAAGGATGAATACAACTTCTATGATGTGCATCTGGACAATTCTGTACTGCCATATCCAAATATCCTGGTGGTCCCTGTGCATGCAAGCAAGCTTATGAGTACACTTACAGGTACTCTGTCCTATGTAGAGATGGATTCTGATGAGGACTATTATAAAGAGGTCACAGAACAAGAGGGAGAGTTTATCGACATTCACGAAGGTTCTGAATCTGAGATCATGTCTGCCTCTGAAGGGTCTGATCTGATGGACAACATCCCCATGCCTTGGTGTGCTCCTGCTACTCAAAGGGGTCATGCTAATGCAAAGAAATCACAGGCACCCAGGCAGCCCAGGCAATGTGCTTTAAGAAAGTCCTTCCCTGGAGAACCCACAATTTATGATCCTGAAATGTGTTGTATGTCTACTCCTCACAATTTTACATAATTATAGTGCTAATGTTGCTTTACTAGCTTTTGACATTGATTGTGCCAGTCATTAAGATGGAACCAATTCACTGTTTCGAATATTGTCCAACATCTCTCTTGGTGATCTTTGTAATATGATTGCTGAGAAACTCAACATTTTCCCTCATCATCTCATCTTGCAGTATTGATTAGACTCTGACAAGGCCAAAGATGGCCTGACTTCCATTCAAACAGAAAATGAACTGGATCTTTTCAAGGCCTGATTGAGATTGATCCTCATACATCCATGTCTCAATAATGGAATGCCATCCAAATGGCTGATGAAGAAGGTTGTTGTCTTCTTTGAAGACATAAGTACCACTGCTGCTGGTCCGCCTACTGGTAAAGACACAACGGTATGTACTAACTTACATCAACTTCTAATTAGATTTGAATCCTAAGCATTCTTCTTTAGCACATAAATTCAAGAACAGCAGGTGGGGCAGCCAAACCAAAAGGTTCAAATGGAGCAGATTCAAACAATAACAGCCCAGGAATAGGCCAACATGAAGAGTTGGTGGGAGAGCTGCATAAATGCTGGATGTGCCAGAGACACTCCAAAGGGCCCAAGAGCCTGGTCTATTGTTGGTGCCCAGCAGAATCCTCGACCTGCTTCCTGATGACTCATGCTCACTTCATATTGTGGGCATCTGAGATTATACATGCCATTTCTCTTCTTTCCTTTTGTGATTTTTACTGACCGTAAACTTTCAGCTAAGTGGTGCAGCAATGATTGATAGGAAGCCTCCATCAGTCACAATCCAAGAGGCAAAGCCACAAACCCATATGACCACCCAAGGGCAATCAGAATTTGAGTATAGTTCTGAACAAGGAGGACCATATCCACCGCCCCCTCAAGCCTTTGTTTACCTGCTGTGGAATTCAAACTCTATGAACAACCCTGGCCTGTATTCCATTCAAGTTGACACATCTCATGCTCAAGTTCAAGTTCAAAGCACATCACCCATATCACAGGCTAACAGATCATTGTCTAATAACATGTGCTTGCCATTCCCATTCCCACTCACAATCAATGTCGATATATCCAAGATTCCAGATATTGTTATGTGGTTCAAGTATCTGGGTTGCCATAATCAACATAACAAGGACAGTATCACATTTGCGCCACTTGGAGAGCATTTGAAGGAAAAGGGGTTTATTTGTTTGTCTCAGCTCATGCCCCCTTTTTTTCAGCCCTCTGATTTGGAAAAATGGCTTGAAATCAACACAGGTACATTAGTCTTGATTATGCAGTATGCATATATCAACTTGAAAGTGATCAATTCTCGAAAGTTGGTATTCTCTAGTGATTCTTAGCTTGTCTTTCAACATTTGCATAGTATCTACATCCATCTCAAATGCAATAATCTGTTGACTGTGACAAAATACAAAATAAAATGTGTGCCATTAATGTAACAGGTAATACATGTCTGTTACACTTGGCCTGGATAAGGACAAGTGTAGCCCTTGAAGGTCGAATGTTGAGACTTGAGAGCTAGGCCAGCAATGACTCACCCATGGCTTTGCTAACTATGCTTCCTCAAGGGGATTCCTCAAGGTGGACTAGGACGTCTCTTGGAGGAATTCTCTCAAGAGTAGACAAGTGAGTCAAAGGGGATTCCTTATGACAATTGAAAGGAACAAGATAGGATTCGAGTACAAGAATACAAGGTGGTCAAGGGAGATCAAGTCAAAAAAACAGAACAAGAAACAATGAGGTAAATATAGTACATAAGAGAGTTCAGGGCAGGTTCGAGGAACCTTGATATGGTAACTGAACAATTGAGATAAACATAAGCATGATGATAAATGTACAAAGAAAACGGAAGATGGAATAAGCCTGATTACTGGCAAATGGAGAATTTGTAACATGCTGGGTAAGGATATGTAATCAGGTGAACAAAAGAGGAATTGTGAGAAGAAAAGAATAGACGGATTGTAACATTACCCCCCCACTAAACTCCGAAACACTGACGAGGAACAACAACTGATCTTGCTTTGGACTTCTTGTGGAAAACCTTAAAGAGAACCAGTCATATTGGCTTCGCCTTCTTTGATCCACATAAGATCTTCCTCAACTTCTACATCCAGGTAAGGGGTACTGAAACAGCGACAGGAACATTGGGAAGAACGATGTTCAAATGATCGAGCATAAGGGTGACCATGACTATGGGGAGGAGGAATGGAATGTGGGGTTGGGGATGGAAGAGGATGTCAAAGGGTACGAGTTATGGGAGAAGGAGCAAGAGGTATGATAGCTTGATTGGGATGGCAATGAGGACAACAAGCTTGGGTATGACCAGGACTAGACTCATGACAGATAGGACACTTGTAAAAGGGGCAATTGACCCTTTGGTGACTGACCCTTTGACATTCGAAGCAAGCATTATGAAACTGAGGATGACTGGGAGGGAGAGGGATATTATATGGCTCTCCATTGATAGTTCCCAAGGTTTGCACTTTGTGATATACTTCAGCTCAAGTGAGTGCAAAGGTTTCCTTGGGGGAGAGTGGAGATGAAGAAGCAGAGATTGATGGAGAAGCAGGTGGAGGAAGGATAATTGTTTCTGTATCTCCTGAAGGTAGCAATCCAAGTCGACTGAGAAATCCGACATCCCCAACTGATACAAAGCAGTATCCAAGTTTCTCTGAATCTCAGACTGGACTCAACATATGAAGTAGAGGCAATGTCCAAAGCTGGGCTCCAAAGCAGCTAATGCAACCATATTCCCAAGACTTTCATTTTGGAGGTAAGCTCGATATAGGGCCCAAAGAGGGGACCCCATGTCCAGGTGGCTTCCGATTGGGATGGCCATACAAGAGTCTCATAAATGGGCATGCATAGTTTCTAAAATAGTAGCATCGAAAAAACATCTCAAAGAGTATAAGCATAGAAAGGAGAGTCAACGGAGAGAGGTGCAAAGGGGCCTCCAGGAGGGAAAACAGCTGAGGAAATTTTGATTGGAGTGGGGAAGTAGGATTGAGGGGAAGAAGATCTTTTGACCTTTGGGATAGGAGAGGAAGGAGAGGAAGGGTTGGAAGTAGGTGCCATGGAGGTAGGGGTAGGTGTGATGGCCATTGGTAAAGGACAAAAGAGAAGATGAAAGACGAAACTAAGGAGAGAAAATGAAGGGATGAAGGTTTTTATAGTCAGCCAAGGCAGACTTTGCATTTTTCAAGTCCTGTTCAGGGACCTAGGAATCTTCTTCCACAGTATATCCTTTCCATCTAATTAGGAACATCCGAGCTGATGGGGTGCCATGATGACAAATGATACATTCAATTTCAATTTCTTCTTCCCCCACAATAAGGTTAGAGGTGGCACAGGGAAGTTTTTGCCCTGAACATCATTTTCATGATAGGGCAATAAGAGAGAAGCATGGAAAATGGGGTGAATCTTCCATGCCTTGGGTAAATGAAGTTGATACGTGATTGGAGATAAGACTTTGACAATAGAAAAGGGGCCTTCTCTTTTTGATGCAAATTTAGGGTTGGTGACCAATTGACAGAGATTCTTCGCCTTGAGCCAAACTTTATCTCCTTTAACAAATGGGGAGAAAGACCAAGAATTACAAGAAGCCATAACTTGATGGGCAAGTTCATGGGAGGTGGGAGCTTCATCTCTAGTGGCGGTAAGAGCCTTCAATCAATCGTCAACAGAGGGGAGGGAAGAAGAGGGGAGGATAGAAGGTAGGGCACGGGTTTCGTAGCCCATCATAAGGAAGAATGGGGATTTTCCAGTAATGGAATGAGGACAATGATTATGCATAAATTCTGTGTGGGAAATCTTTTCCACCCAAGAGCTTGGATTGGCACCACAGAAGATTCAAAGGTACATTTGACTTCTTGATTCACCCATTCTGTCTCTCCATCAGATTGTGGGTTATAAGTGGTGGAAAGGGATAGATTGTAGTTTAGAAGTTTTCCAAGTTCCTTGGCAAAGGAAGATGCAAATTGGGGACCACAATCAGAGATGATTTTATCGTATAAACCAAAATGAAGGTAAACTTTATGAAAGAAAAGAGCAGCAATGCCCTGAGCAGTAACAGTTTTCTTGGTAGGACAGAGAATCACCCCCTTCGTAAGCCCATGGTCAACCAAAACCAATAGAGAATCAAAGGAGGCACCAGCAGAGCAGGGAAGGTTGGTAATAAGGTCACAGGAAATCTGTTGGAAAGGACAAGTAGCTATGGACCGAATTGGGGAAAGGGAAAAATAAGATGGATGGGTATTGGTTTTGTTTTGCTGACAAACAGCACAGCCTTTGATGTAACGGCAAACATATTAAGCAAGGCCCAGCCACCAAAAGTTGGCAGCAACAAGCTGACGGGTTTTAAGATAACCAGGGTGACCACCATGGAGTTTGTGATCATGACAACGGGAAATGATAGAATGTTGTAATGACTCTTCAGGAGGAACATAAACTCGCCCTTTATAGGTGAGGATACCATCAGTAAACTGCCAGTCACAAAGCCAGGAATGGAAAGCTGCAGGGATATCAGGTTGGGTGGTGGTTTGAAGGTGTTCGAGAACTAATGGGTCACCAAGAGAGGTGGAGGAGATTTGGTGATGAAGTTGAGTATTGATAAGGTTTACAAAAAGAGAGTCAGGGAGGAGAGTGACTGCTGTGTTATCCTGATCATTAGGATGAAGATCTGGATGATGGGAGAGGGCATCAGAACCACTGAGAAGTTTCCCAGCAATGTGAACGATCTTAAGGTCATAATCTGCTAGATCAAGCAACCAACAGGCTTGTCATTGGTTCAGGTTCAGGGCTTGGCGGAAGTAAGTCAGGTTCTTATGATTGGTGAAGACCTGGACAGGGAATTGGGAACCATGGAGGTAATGATGCTAAGTTTTCAGAGCGCGAATAACAGCAAGAAGTTCTCTGTCATAGATATCGTATTTTCATTCAGCTAGGCTATTGTCAGCTTGTCCATCACTCCAATAACTTCCTGCTCTGTATCACCTTCAACCCCAACAACCCTTGCAAAACTTGTAAACAATTACATGCCATCACTTATCATGCCTGCTCCTTCTGTGGTGACCCCACTCATGGAGCTCTCTCTTGTCTCTATATCTGAATGCACATACAATCAGCATGACATCTTCCTTTCCTTTTCTATTTGGTCTCTGATTCCTCCATCACCTGTTCAAACCTTTTTGCATGTATTTTTTGACACCCTCTCTGTCATGCTCACATCATACAATTGACAATGACTTCTCTTATATCATTACTCCATACTCCACAGACACTTTTCAATCATTCTTAGAAAAAGCTAATATCTTGCATGAATTCCCAGAACTCTCTTTCAAGCTTCATCACAGCTTCATGCTAGGAAAATTCACTCCACTCACACATACCTATGTTTCCGATAATCTCCCAGAAGCCTATCAATATCATTCTATCATTGCTAAGTATATTGAGGGCAAACTCAAAGTTGGCTGTTTCTCCACCCCCTTACACAGATGCAACTTGAAGCCAAAATTGGCCCCTTTCAATCATCCCCACTCCAAGTGGCTGTTCAAAAAGAAATAAACAGTGCTCCCAAAAAATTACAAGTTTGTCATCACCTCTTATATCAAGGCCTCATGGACTACTCTGTAAATGACAAGATTGATGCAAAGGACTACCCCACCAAATGGGGCACAGCCAATGAATTTACAGAAATTGTATGTCTTCCTTTTTCCCTCTATCTTTTGATCTGGATGAATGCCATCATGTCATTTGATAGAAGAATCCATTTCTCTATCCCAACACACAATGGAAAGCACATCTGAACTCAGATATCTCCCCTTCATCATCATTACTCATATATTCCATTCATTCCCCTTGACTTATCACATGAACAGATCTGCTCAGCCCCTCCAGGTGCACAAGCAGCTTCTTTTAGATGTTGAGTCAGCCTATCAAACAATCCCTTGTTTCCCTGATCACAAACACTATATCATCATTTTCTTCAATGATGAGCTTATTTCAATCACAACATGCCCTTTGGCATAACATTCACACCAGGTTTTCAAGGTGAGGTTGCAGGTGCAACATTGCACATATGGGATTTTCTGGAGATCTGACTGTGGCCTAACTCACATCAAAGAAATCATTGCTCCACTAGGCATCCCTTGGCACAAAGAAAAAGGCCAACCTTTTGGTGATATGGTCAAATATCTAGGCTTTTTATGGGACATCCCAGCTTGTCTGGTCTCTTTCACCTCTTCCAAACATCACAAATATATTGTTTGTCTTTCTCTTTTTCTCTCCACCTATGAACACTTGCAAGTTTCCAAGAACAAAGGAGAAGGAGTCACAGGATATCTCAATCATTGTACCTTCACTTATCCTTGTGGTCAATCCTACCTAGCCAATATCTATTCTTGGCTTGCCTTCTTCCCATCTGAACACTCCCATCGATACATGACTCACTCCCTCATTTCTAATCTAAAGTGGTGGCTCTTTACCCTACAACACAAACTCAAACCACAATCACTTCACCCTAAACCACCCACTCAAAATTATGACATCTAGGTGGATGCTTTGTCTGGTCACAGCATTGGCCTCTTATGGAAATCTCAATGGTTCCTTTGGCAGATGTGTGATAACTGGTGTAGATTACCAGGTGAAGGTTGCAACATTGGCTGGCTTGAGGCCATTGCCATTGAAATAGCAATTCATCATGCTCCTCTTCTCAACATCTGGGATGCAGATATCCTTATTTGAAGTGACAACAGGGGTGCAATTCATGCTTTTCACAAAGGACAAAGTTGCAAACACATGGTCAATGCATGTATCAGATGATTGGATGAGATTCTCACCAAGTATGATCTCTTTATCACCCTCATTTATACACCATTGGAGGAAAACCTTGCAGATCCCATTTTCTGAGGTATTTTACCAAATATCTCCTCACATCTGGATCTCCACCCTCTGCTCCCCAATGACATCATATCATAGTTCCAACATGCCTAAAAATTCTTCAAATGTGTTCAAGGAGCTCATGGCAGGCATTAATATTGCCACTGCCACCTTGACCTTTTGGTCAAACATCACATCCTTTCACAATCCCACTCACTCTGCCATCTTGGCTTCTCTTCAAATCACTCAAACTCATCTTCCTCATAATCCCAGAAATATGTCACACATCACACTGTCACTTCACCACCCACATGTTCTAGCAAGCGACTATCTTTTACTCTGGACCACTCCAGCCAGTCTAGACTAGCAGAGTCAACTCAAATCAAATTCCCTGCCTCTATCATTTTCAAGCTCTTTCAGGTCTTTTTTATTTTATCTTAACCTACCCAGTCCTCTCAATATTTCTCTCAGGTCATGATCCATTCCTTAGATTATGACACTTGTAGTAACTATGGCTCCAGACTTCTCCATTTCATGCAACTTTGTGATCAAGTCAATATCTCAGAATCCAAACACATGCCAGCCTCACAAGAACTCATCACAACCTTTTCTGCCTCACATGCAGGCACTATATCTGACAAAACCCTCAACAACTGGCTTATGGGCCTTCATTTCTGGCATCTCATCAACAGTGCTATGTGGCATAGCAAAGACATGCTATGATCTGTCCACAGGGGATTGGCTAAAATGGTACCACCCTCCTTTCATCAGGCCAGATGGCCTCCCATTATCTTAGATACTCTTATTATTCTTGTCAACACCCTTGACTCCTCATCCCCTGCTGATGTTGCCATATCTGCAGTAGCTTGCCTAGCCTTCTGGTCCTATTGTAGACTAGGAGAATTAATACCTCATTCCATGAATGATTTTCACCCAGACAAACATGTGTCCAGATCTATCCTACCCTTCAACATTCAACATCTCCCTAACACCACTCACTTTACCTCCTTTCACATTCCTTGGTCAAAAACCTCACAAGAACAAGGAGTGGATATCTCGGTCATAGCTTGAGATCATTGTTCCAACCTGCTGAAAGCCATCATTATCCATCAAACCATCAACAACAATATCCCATCACACACCCCTCTCTTCTCTTAGCATTCAGGTTCTGACTGGGTCCCTCTCACTGTTATGTGAAGCATATGCTAATGTCTGCTTACTTGACAATGACCTCAGGCAATGCTCACGAAGAGACCGACATCTGAGGAGTTGGCTTTCAAGAGACAATGAAGAAGATGAGGGATTTGAGCAGAAGCTCAACTGAGGATAGTTCTTTAAGAACTCAAGGGATTGAGACTAGATATTATGCTTGTATTGTGCAGATCAAGAATGAAGAATACAAGGTAGTGCAACAATACTTATATGATCCAGAAAAACGCATGAACCAAGGAATAGAATCAAAAGGAAGAATGTGGAATATAATGGAATATCGAAGAACATAAGCTGATGTAAGAGAATCAGCAGAGGAGAGATGAGTTCATTTACAAACAAAGAAGAGAAACAGAGTTATGACTGGAGATGAGAATAAACCCTTCAGTAGAATAGGTCATACCTCTCCATGAATGGTTCAAAGAATGATAGAAGAAAAGAAGAACATGATGGGAAGGGAACAAAATTGTAACATTACCCCTGCTGTACAATTGAATCCCTGATTTGACCACCAGCCCTCTATGAGCCCAAGAACTAAGTTCCCAAAGATGATGGTCCACTGAACACAGCTGTCACCTGAGAAGGGGAAAGGCGTTCAAACCGACAGTAGCTAATGATGTTCCCAGCCTGAGAACAAATACCGCAGTTTTGATGGGGACAGGCTCTATTGGTATGGCCCCAGTTGTGACAGTAGTTACATTGGTGAACGAGACATTGACGAGATGCATGACTGGGAGTGGCAATGTGACAATGGGGGCAGGAGTACTCGGCACAATCTTCACAATAGTGGCCATTACAGTAACACTAAAAGCAAGTAGTAATCACGGATGCTGGGGAAGTACAGTGAGGTTCTACTTGAGGGAGGATATGAGTAGGAGAGGAGAGAGCATGACTGCCGTTAGGAAGAGTGATTATTTGAGGACATCCAGTGGGGATCAGGATAGTGGGAGGTTTATAGTCATCATCAGATTCAGGGTTGGGTTTGATGGTGGTAGAGGTTTCTGACAGGGGAGGAGATGAAAGACAGGATTTGAGGAACAGAGGGGGAATGGGGAGAGGAAGAGTAAGACCAGGAGAGTGAAGAGGGAATTGACTGACATGTTCTAAATAAGAGTCACATTGATTCTGCAGTAAAGACAAGAAAATGCAACAAAAAGTTGGGTAGATAATAGCGGGTGCGAGGGATTCAATGAAATGGGAGAAACCATAGAGATGGAGAATGGTTAGAATACATGTGGGGAGAGCTTCTAAAGTGAAATGAAGAGGGATCTCATTGGTTTCTGAGGATTGAAGGCGTTGAGCAGAAGAAACATCATGGAAGAGGTGAATAAGCTCATAAATGACATTGTCCTGGTAGAGCAGGTCATCTTCAAAAGCAAAGAGGATATGAGGGATGTCAATAACAGCAGTGTAGAGGAGGTAAGCAGCATGGATTGGGAGGAACATCAGATAGACATTCCAAGAACAAAGGGGGGAGTTGGGGGTGGATTGCAAGGAGGAAACGACAGCAGAGAAAAGAAAAGACATGGAGAAGGAAAGATAGTTTTTGTTGCAAGATACTCACAAAGAGACCATCAAGCAAAGAGAAGACTACCTTATCAGAGGTGGTGATGACGTTTATAAGAAGAAAGAATAGAGGCAGAGTGTCAGAGATTTGATTCAGGTTTTCAAGTGTTCTCTGCTAAAGAGTACCCTTTCTAGGAAGTTAGGTACCATCATTTGGCTTTGGGACCTTTGTGGGAGAGAATGGCCTCCACTTTGTATTCTTCTTCATTATCAATGATGCTAGGTGGAGGTTTGGAAAAGGAAGGTCCATAATTTTTGGTGGAGCAATAAGATAATAAGAGGGAGGTGTGGAAAATGTCATGTATCCTCCAGGTACCTGGGAGTTGGAGTTGATAAGTGAGGGGGGATAAAACATGAATGATTTCGAAGGGGCCCAGTCTTTTGGGTGTGAGTTTCTGAGAGGGGTGAAGGAGACAGAGATAAGCTGCCTCAAGCCAGACCTTATCTCCTACTTTCCAGGGTGAAAATCATCAGGTGGACCTGGATGACATAATCTTCCTGGCAGACTCATGGGCAGCTTGGGCTTCTTTACGAGATTCATCAAAGAAGAATAGACTATTCTCAAGGGGAGGGAGGAAGGTCTTGCCAAGGGGTGGGTAAGAATGAGGTTCATAGCCATAGAGTAAGGAAAATGGAGATTTCTTGGTGGAACTATGGGGAGCAGAGTTGTGATGGAATTTGGTGGAAGATAATGAGTGTGCCCAGAATAAGGGGTTGTTACTACAGAAGATATGAAGATACATTTCAAGCTCTTAATTGGTCTGCTCAGTTTGCCTGTCAGTTTGAGGGTGATAAGCGGTGGATAATCTCTAGTGAAGGCAGAAGCAAATTGGGGACCATGATCAAAGATAAGAATATCATGAAGACTGAAGTGTTTAAAAATGTTATCGAAAAACACATGGGCAATACTGGTGGCATCGATGGTCTTGGAACAAGGAGTGAGAATTACCCCCTTCATAAAACCATGGTCTACTATGACCACAATAGAATTGTGACCTGCGGATAGGGGGAGATTGGTGATAAGATCAACGGAGAGTTGTTTGAATGGCAGGGAGTGTGAAGAATGGATGGAGATTAGGGGAGGAATGGTGGGGTGGGTGTTGACTTTGCTCTGTTGACAGACAGCACATCCATTGTCGAAGCTTTTGACGAAAGAGGCAAGACCTGGCCACCAGTAATCCCGTTTGAGGATAGATTTCATAGGAAAGATGCCCATATGGCCCGAAAGAGGGGAAGAGTGGATAGCATAAAGTAAGGTGGATTGAGAAGGAGGGGGAATGAACATTTGACCTTTGAAGTAAAGGTGACCATTATCAAAGGTCCAATCAGATAAGGCAGCACGAGAGAAGAAAGAGGAACTTTCTTTAAGTGTGGAGAGAATGCAAAGGACAAAGGGATCAGAAGGGGTGGAAAGGGAAATAGAATTAGCTAGGGTGAGGTTGAGAGCATTGATGATGATGGGATCTGGAACAATAGAGGAATTCTGGTTATTCAGGGAAGTGTTGGGGAGGTCTTTTTGAGAGAGAGCATCTGCCAGACCCATTTGTGATCTGGGGGTGACAATCCACTCAATATTAAAGTCCTGTAAAAAGAGAGCCCATCAGGCTTGATGATGAGATAACTTCCAGGGGTCTTTGATGTAGGAGAGATTTTTATGATCGGTGATGACAGAAAGGGAAAAAGGAGTGCCCAGGAGGTAGTGTTTCCATTCAGTAAGTGTGAGGATAACAGCAAGGAGTTTCCTATCATAGATATTGTAATTTCGTTTGGCAAGGGAAAAGGTCTTGGAAAAATATGCACAAGGGTGGAGATTACCGTTGAAGTCTTTTTGCATAAGGATGGCTCCAGTGGCAACTAAAGAGGTGTCGGTCATGATGGTAAAGGGATGAGCAGTATCAGAGCTGGATAGGACTGGGGTAGACAAGAAGATGAGGCAAAGGGTGTCGAAGGCATGTTGTTGGAGGGGAGTCCAAACACAGGGTTGGTCCTTTTTTGTAAGAAACATGAGGGGGGTGATGATATCAGAGTAGTTGGGAATAAACTTGCAATAAAAGTTTGCAAATCCTAGGAAGGAACAAATTCCCTTGACCAATGAAGGAGGCTTCCAGTCAGCAATAGCAGAAAGTTTGGTGGGGTTTATACGAATGAATCTGTTGCTGATGATCATTCCTAGGTATTCTATAGTGGGGGTGTCGAAGGAGCATTTAAAAATTTTAACTGAAAGACTGGCTTCGCAAAGTCTTTGAAGAACATGTCAAGTTTGTCCATGGTGAAGTTTCAATGTTCTATGGGTATGAATACTGAGATCGTCCATATAGATCTTAAGCCAGCATTCAGTAATCATGTCGGTGAAGGTTGTTGCAAGAGCCAAACTCCGAAGCTAACCCTCAAGGGCAAGACGCTCCCAAAGGCGAGCAATGAGTAGCAGGTGAGTGATGAATAGAATGGTGAGGACGCTCAAGTCGAAGACTGAGTGCATCAGAGAGAAGGCAGCACTCAAGCAGAGGCTGAATACGCTGAGAGTGTAGAGTAGGACGATAGCCAGACCTTAATTCAGGCTCAAGCATGAATGCTGAATACTGTGAACAAATGGATAAGACTGCAGAATGCAGCTGTCTAACTATTGTTTATATACATGAGGGGGACTCGCACGGACCTGCGCAGCACGTAGTCAAAAGCAGCCATAAAGTACACAAACAAGGAAAAAGAAGGACGTGGCTGCAGCGTGTGCAGTCACACGTTCGCCAGTGAGGAACAATCAGGACACATACGAGGTACACACACATGCGCTGAGTCACATGTAGACGAAGTCTGAAAGTATCAGCACAGTAAGAAAAAAGAGAAACAAAATATCCTGGACGCTCGAACATATGGTAATACAAGTATGCACTCGTCTTCGAGGATGAGTGTAGTTGGGATGAGAACGAGGAAACGTACAAATTACAACAAAGGTATGGTTCATAAATGCTTGAAAGGTGGCAGGGGCATTGCAGAAACCAAAGAACATGATGGTGGGTTCAAATAAACCAAGAGGAGTGATGAAGGCAGCTTTCCATTGGTCAATTTCCCAAATACGAATGTTATTATAACCCCAGTGGATGTCGAGCTTGGTAAAGTTGTTGGACTCCTTCATATCATTGACAAGTTTGGAAATGAGTGGGAGGATAGGCATTTCATATGGTGTGACTGTTTAGGTACCGATAGTCTTGACAAGAATGTAGGGATCCATTCTTCTTTGGAATGAAGAAGAATGGCAATGCTTGGAGGGATTTTGAAGGGTCTAT
>JBBPQO010000074.1:0-18812 GCA_038092535.1 Xerocomus subilludens | reverse complement strand
CCAAAGCTTCTCCAATGATCACCCCTCTGTTTGTTTATTGCATCAGGTTTATTGTCAAGTTTATCTACCAAGCCCAAAGCCCTCCCCCACAGATGCCAGCCAGGCCTCCATGGTGGAAGCACTTAGTGAATCCCACAACACCACGAATGCAGTACTTCAAGCAGAAGCTTGTTGTGGAGCCAAAACCATCAAGGATGATTTCAACATACCCAAAATCAAACTCTTCCAAAGTTTTGAATGGAGTAAAAGGACAATGGTACCCTGATGCAGTATACTGCAAATGTCATGGAATGGCTACATATCACCCATTGCAAGATTCCATTTGAGCAGATAAATTGAAATATCAACACATTCATTGACCAGATGGTTGGATTGCTCAATTGTGAAGAAAATATCTGTCACTTTGACCTCTACCATATCCTACACTGCTCAGACACACCCCTGGAGTCAATCATGGCCATTGAAGATGAAGCCATCACTGGCATTGACCCTACCCTTTCCTTCATATCTCACATAGCTCTTGAAGAGAAGACCTTGCTTGTGGGACCTTGTCCTTTCTTCAACAATTTCACAGATTCCCATGGCTTCATCTCTTTGGGTGGCGATATGGCTTTTCACATCATGATTCAGCCTGATGCTACTGGCTTGACAGCAGTGGATATGCAAAACAAATTTCTGTTGAACAACTTTGTAGACAACCTCAACAACTATGTTTGTCTTGTTTCTGGTGGTGATCCTGCACCAATTTGGAACCCATCACCAGATAGGTTTGATGCATGGCATAAATGTTTGTTCAACAACACTCCTCATTCCACTCTTGCTACATTATGAAGAGTCAGCTTGTGCAAGCCTATCAGCACTCTCAGGAGCACCCATTCAGTGTACAGGATGTTGTGCTCATAAACCAGGGATCAAATGTCATGGGTGTGTTACATGCTCAATGTCTTGTTTATTGACTCAGAATGTCATAGATATTGCACAAGTGAAAGCTGTCTTCATGTTAAGGTCAAAGCCACCATTAAGAATATCTGAATTACTGCTACTTTTTGTCAACTTCTTCATGGTTATTGCCAAGCAAGCAGACAACAAAGAAGGTGTTGGCCTGTATAGAGTGCAATGCCTGAACCAATCTGAGGACAATCATCATCATCTCTGTGCTGTCATGCCAATGACTGATGTCAGGCAATTCATCAAGCTGGTCCCAGTGTTCAAGACAAATATTGCCAGTGTGGAGGTATTGAGTGAGAACTGCATGCATGCATATGATCAATACTACATCAACTCTTTTGCAGACAAAGAGATCTTCAATTTGATAACTACCACATAGTGTTCATGTATTCTCTTTTTGTTCTATATCAATAGATTGTTATCTGTTATCAATGGCAACTGCTGTACTATCAGGATGAGATACTTTTTCTGCATATGAATCTGAATCTTCAACCAATCAGATGCCTCCATCCCATGACCATAAAGTACTGTAAGTCACTAAATGTCTACCAACACTTTTTTCATTTCAGCTGTTGTGCAGATGAAGGAACTTATACCCTGTCCACATTCACAGAAAGTGAAAATCTATTTTGCATGCTGAAATATTTACTTTGGGTACTATGGCTAAGAGTGTGTTGATGAAAGGCTTGACATATGGTCACATGACTTGAGCTCAGAGCCCACTGCACTCTTGCCATCATGCTGTTCCATCATCACACCTTACTTGTCACATGTCAGGCCCTGTCCATGCTGCAATACCTAGTAATACAGTATTTTGCCTCAGCAACTGTACAACTAGCTTGGCTGTCCTATTACCTGTCAGACCTGAGTTGAGAGTCTGGTGTCTGTGCTGTCCTGCCAATCAAATGTTATAGGTTGCGTGTCACATTCCCACAATCACATGATGTATTACTAATCCTGCAGTGTGCCATTACCCTGCTATACATTCTGGGTGTCCTTCACACCCTGGCCACCATCACAATGCCCTCCAGCAGCAGAGGCCACTCATTCCATCCTGATAATCACCTGATATCAATCTGTAATACATTACTTCTAATGGTGCTGCACAGCAGCCAGCATGCTGCAGGATTAGTAATACATCATGTGATTGTGGGAATGTGACAGGTAACCTGTAACATTTGATTGACAGGACAGGACAGATACCAGACTCTCAACTCAGGTCTGACAGATAGTAGCACAGCCAAGCTAGTTGTACAGTTGCTGAGGCAAGATATTACTAGGTATTGCAGCATGGACAGGGCCTAATGTGTGACAAGTAATGTGTAACAATGGAATGCAAGAGTGTAGTGGGCTCTGAACTCAAGTCAGGTGACTGTATGTCAAGCCTTTCATCAACACACTCTTAGCCATAGCACCCAAAGTAAATATTTCAGTACATGAAATAGATTTTGCACTTTCTGTGAATGTACAGTAGAGAGGGCTTAGGTACAAATGAGGTATTCACATTGAGACACTATCAAATCATATGAAAAAAATACTGCAGTGCAATCACTGTGGGAATCAGAAAACAAACTATGCAGAATAGGCCCTGAAAAGGTAACAAAAGTGGACATTATTTCGAGTTGGAATGCCATAGCTATGATCGTCAAATAGGGTCTCAAGTGAAAATATAATCAATGGTGAATCCAATGAGAATGTATACAAGAGCCCTCCTTTGATTTTCTCCTTTGACCTGTGTAGTTACCTATTCCAACATTAGAATAGAGCAATTTCCATATCTACAAATCCTCTCTTTTGATTAATGAGTACACCAATCAGATACATGTTTGCTTGGTTTAGAAAAAAAAGAGATCCTATTCTGACAGTTCCATATCCTTCTCCAGCAATCCAAAAAGAAATTCTGTCTGTCCTCCTTGTGCCCAACCCCTACTAGCATATATGCAGGACATCCCTCAGACAGCAACAACCTACATGTGCTCTGACAGCATCTAGTACCATTGAAAATCAGTCTAGTACCAGTTTTGAGAGGGAACATACCATCCAACCATATTCTAGTTAGCCAAAGTGCTCATAAGGGGTCAATGGGATGCAAAACCTCTTGGTAGGTTATTAACACAATGTAGACTGTAATCAGATTAGGTTCACCTAGGCTTATTGTATTAATTATTTGATGGAAATTACACAGTGCCATACCCTGATCCCCAAAGTTATGGGTATCATGGAACACCAACACCTACATCAAGTTCTGTCACCTTCAGCTTCCATTTTAATCAACCAGCACAAATTCCCTACCTTGGCAATCAAGGTCAGACACCTGGGTCCTTTTTTGACCAATCTGTTTCATCCTGTGGTTGCTCACTTGCATCCCACTCTGAAACACCATTTAATGACTATTATTCATCATATTCTGGCTCATGGTCTGGTAGTGGTCCCCTGCAAGTCTCTGGTCATGGATTCTATCAGTCATCAATCATAGCAAGAATGCACCATCTAATGATGACCAACTTTCATTTCTTGTGGTTGGGGTCAAACATCTTGATGAAGCCATGCAAAATCAAGAGAATATTAATCAACAACTTAAGTGTAAAAATGAAGAACTCACAGCTTAGCTTGAAGAGACACAAACCCAGCTTACTGAAATGAGTGAGCACCTTGACAATGGAGGAAAGCCAAAGGCTTCAAAAGATAGTGCAGACACACATCCTGCACTCAAGGTGAGCTACATCTGCTTGCAAATCCACAGATCACTTACCAAATTTCTTCTGAGTCAGCATGCTATCCACCCAATCTTTGCAGACCTGTGTGGGATTGAGCACACTCTTGAAAAGGCTGAATGTGTTCAAGTATTTGTGGCTCTCCAACCACTTGCTGATGGCAATCCATTTGAGACCAAAGAAGATGGTTGGATTGTTTGGTGCCTGAACATCAAGGGCAATGTTGGAGATTCTGTAAATACAAAATTCATTGATGTGGTAGTATAGAAAGTCCTAGAAAATGAAAAGGTAAGCTTGACAAAGCAGTAGTCAATAGAAAATCACTCACCAGTAGTACAAATGCAGGCTTTGCAAGAAAACAAACAAGGGGAGCTGCCAGATGAAGATTTCAGAGAAAAGGTCATATGAGAGTGTGTAAATGCTTACTTTAGGAACCTTCATAAGCAGGTCAAAGAATGCAGTGACCCTGTAAAAGCTGCTAAGCTAGAGGCAATGAATCAAAAAGGCTGCCAGAGGGGTTGGTGATCTCATGTAAGATTTCATTACAGTGTGAGAGTTATATTTGATGTACCATTCATGTTTCATAAAGTTGGCAACAAAATGTCGCAAAGCAGCAGAGCAATTTGAAATGGAAACTGGTTTGAAGAGTGCCTGCACTATGATTAACACTGACTTTTGCTCAGATGTGGTTTCATGCAATGACAAGATGATGACACCTACCCTTTGTAAATGTCAAAACAAGATGGGCTTCAGTAAGAGAACAGATGTGACAATTGGGATAAAGTGGAGGGGAACACCTGTAAGTAACATGATTTATGGTCAAAGAATGGTAAACTTACATTTCAAATCAAAAAGTATGTTGCTTTTCAGTGTCATCTAACCTTCTGAGGAGCAGGTGGGAAACATCAACCTGTCCCAGTGGTTGTGGGCATGTCTGAGGGTAGTCAGCCTCCCCAAAAGAGACAATGCACCAGTATCAAAAAAATAAGTAAGAAAATATTTGATGCACCTCCCTTGATGATGGCACAGAGAAAATCAAGTTCACATAAAAAGCCTGTTGTGATGATTCTGTTTCAAGTCATGATGGATCTGCAGTGGCTTATAGCACATCTGGATTTCAAGCCACTTACTGCTGATGAACCAACATGACTTGTGGGTTTCTATGAAGAAGTGAAGTGGGAAAAGTATTCTGTTTATTCTGAAGATCTAGAGTACCTAAAGGAGTTAGAAGAATGGAGGGCTAATCAAGATCTTGATTCAGGTGACAAGGTGGATGAGGATGAGGGAAATGATGACAGTTGAACATCACAACCAGGCCAAGCAAAAAAAACTAGTGATCACTAGACAAAACAAACTGTCATTGAAACTCATAGAACCATTACATTAGTATTTGAGCTTACCAGCCTTCCTATTTCACAAGTCCACTGAAACTCAATAAAAAATGTTGTCTCCATATCCCCATTTTCATGGTTATTTGTCTTGAACAATTTGAGAACTTTGTTAAGATGTATATGAAGAAAGGACCAGAAGTCATGGAGTGGTCTGAAATTTCGTGTTCACATTCCAATATGGATGGAATAGTGATGGTCTGGTTGAATGACAGATGATCCATAGAGCTGGATACTCTCAAGCTATACTTTGAAAGTCAAACCATTACATGTACTAAAACAAGTTCCTTGTTATACCTTTGAATAAGGCTCTCAGCTTCTTGAATCTGTTTGTCCATGAGTCTCTTTCAAACAAGAATCTGAAGAGCACTGCAAAGCTTGAGAAAATTTGCCGGATCATCTGGGTGAAGGGAAAACTTGTCCTCATCCTCAGGACTTAGAGGATGCACTTGAGTTGGTGGCTCAACCATCATTGTGTCAAGCCCTGGCACCTTATGCTTGTTTGATGTCTGAAACAAGAGTCAATCACCAGCTTCATCATCAGACAAGCAGATCTTTTTGGCAGCTGCATGTCATTGCTTTTCTGCTTGTTTTGCTGCTGCTATCTCAAGTTTTTTTTTTTTTTTGGCTTAAGCAAGCACAATCTTCTCCTGCATGATTCTTGCCTTTTCAGCCTCATATGTGTCCATACCAGCTTTCTTGGCATCTTGAAGATCATGCTCATTGTGTGCCTTTCTTGAGGCCAGTTCTTCTTTCTTGTTTTCTAGTCGGTGAATTATTGTTTTGTGCCTACCAAGAATCTCCATGCTAAGATCTTGTGGAAGACAAGCACTCCAGAGTTGCAGTATCTAGAAATTAGTTCATCAGCTGTAAAGAAACTCAGCCAAAATGATAATTACTACAATAGGTCCATAGATGGTTAATAGAAGGAGCCATTGATTAGTGCTCAATGAACCACCAGCCAGCATACATATATTAGTCAGTAGCTTACCACATGAGACAGTAACCATGAACTACAGGAAAATGTCAGTAATCATATCTAAGAGGTTATGACATTGTAGAGAGCCAACACTCTCTACAGTTGTGTTGTTACTTTATAGATGTTGCGAGAGCCAAACTTCCGAAGCTAATCCTCAAGGGCAAGACGATACCACAAGCAGAGAACGAGCAGAAGATGGATGGTAAATAGAATGGGAAGGATGCTCAAGTCAAGGACTGAATACGTCAAGAGTGATGCAGTGCTCAAGCAGATGCTGAATACACTGAGAATGTAGAGTAAGATGATAGCCAGATCATTAATTCAAGCTCAAGCACAAAGGCCGAATACTGTGAACAAGTGGATAAGACTGGGGAACCAGTCTGCTAACTACAGTTTATATACATGGGGTCTGTGCAGTAAAAGCCAGCCCTAAAACGATCACAAAAGGAAGGCATAGATGTGGCCACAGCACACACAGCAAGGCCAACGTGGTGACATGTCATGATCTAGCAAGAAACAGGAAAGAGGACACACACACAACACGTATGTGCACATGCACTGAGTCACATGTAAACAAAGTCTGAAATCATCAGCATAATAAAAGGAAAAGGAAAGAGGAGGAGGTCCTATTGCTCAAACATATAGTAATACAGGTGAGCACTTGTCTTCGAGGACAAGTGTAGTGAAGATGAGAATGGATGAAGACGTACAAATTGTAACAATAGATCATCTCCCCATTGCTCCAACACTCTACCAAGTGTACCCATTCTGTCCTGTGCTTATCAAAGTCCATCCATGGTGAGTTCTTTTGTCTGTCTCTAATCTATTACTGCTTGTCATAGTCCACTGTCCATTTCTGTGGACAGATGCAATGGACTTCAATTGTTTTCTTATTTTGGACTTGGTACATTGTTCTTGAGTCATTAGACAGTTGTGGTAGGCAGATCACCCCATTACTTACATTGGTTCTTATTCAAATTTCCTTTTGTATCCTCTTCTTCTTTTTATTTGCTTTTTATTTATGGTCATATATGTCATTTGTTAAGTCCAGGGTATGCCCAGACAATAGAAGAATGTACCTACATTTTGGAATGGGCATTGGAGGTAGGAGAGCCCCATCATTATCATTATCATCATCATGTTATTGTCTCCTGGTAGCTTTGTCATTTTCCATTGCTTTGTCAATCTCCTTGAAGCTTTGTCTGTCTTCCTCTGCATTGTCCATCTCTTTCTGCATTGTCTATCATTGTCTGTCATCAAATCCAGTCTGTTCATACAATGGACTTCCTTATCTCACATGTTGGACTTGCTCTGGTCTATCGAAATCACCATGGTCTATCTAAGCAAAAACTTCCCTACCCACTTTCCTACCTATAGAACCCCTGGAATGAGAAGACCTTGCTCTCTTGTGTCCTCATCACTACACACTTACATGCATTTTTACAACTTACATCAGCAAGGGTTTCATGAAGCTTTGTAAGTTCATGATTTGGTCATAGAATCTTGTTCTGGACCCAAATGTGATAAAAATGGGTTTTTACAAGACCTGGAACAATAAGTAGTTGGTTATGACAAAAAAATAGCTACTGTGATGCACCAAGAAATATGTTGTGCATGGGATTGACAACAATTTGTTTCATGATATTGAAGTAAGGGAGTCATGCAAGTTGTGTGTATCATGTGGCATACTGCTTGACAAGGTTCTTCTGGGCAGTTGGTTGCTTGATATTGTGATATTGTTCACCCAGTGCACAATGTTGTTCATTGGTTCTTGATTGGAATGCTAGAGAATATGAGTTCCAATTCAAATATATGATAGAAAATACAGAGAAGCTCACCTCCTTGGTCAAAGACTTTTGGTTTGTTCTTTTCATCAGCAGAAATCTAGTAGACTGTGCAGTAGTAAGTATGTGAATGAGATGCAAATCCCCTGATCTTGTGAGCAGCTGGCTTGTCACAAACAACCGCCATAAGAACAACATGAATGACACAACCTAAATAAAAGAAGTCATTTAATGATATTGGCATGCAAATGAAGGACATTACCTTGTGGACATGAATTGGTAGGAACAGTCATACTAAACTTCCATAAGCACAATAGATCAGAAACAATCAGCTGAAGAAAGCATTGAATTTGGTCTGGATTTTGTTCCTTTGGTCCCAGGAGTATGCTTGTACACATAAGGTTTGAAGTATGGTATCTACATGCCATTAGAAGGACACAAAGCACGTGCAAGGTGATAGAACATAACTCACTGGTACTCTAGAGGTAGATTCCATATGGAAATTGATGTTGGACAAGTGGAATGGGAAGGTGCAATGTTGCTGTGTGTATATGAAAACCTGGAATAACACATCTTAGATTTGTACATAAACTGTAAGACATTCATGACTTACCAGTTGATACCAAGGTTAACTTCAATTTGAAGCTTGCCATTGGATCCATTGCATTCATGAGGGAGATTTGAGAAAAAGAGTTTACCTATAGGGTCCTTGATATGCCTGCAACAAAATTCCCCATCAAAAATATCTGTATATGCACCAGTCTCATGTGGTTTTTGCTGCCACTGGTCAAGTAGAGCTTCAATCCCCTGGATTTTGAGGATAGAGCAAATTTGGAATGACAGCAGAAGATATGGATACTTGTATATGGGGTTTTTTGTTGCATGCACATTACCACATGTAGTTTGGTCCGATTTGAATCAAGCAATGTTACTGCTATACATCCTGGCAGTGCAATGAACCAGCTGGAGGGAAAACTTTGAGACATGATGGACACACCAGAAGGAGAATAACTGGATGGTCAACTGCAAGGACATGGTTGCTTGACTGAAGGGTGATAAGTGGAAAGGTGAATGATGGTAAAACAGCAAGAAGGATACAGTTGAGCATGGCAAGGACTGCATTGCAAGCAATCCAAGGTAGATGAAACTGAATGTGGAGCCAGGACACAAGGTCATAAATTGTTATGTGCAAGGGGTGGATATTGGATCACTTGTAATCATTGCAATCAGTGTTATTGTCAACAAGAAATGGATTGGCCTTGTCTTCTGAATCTTTAGGAGTAGGTGCATCCTCAGTTCAGGTTCATGATCCTGATCTTCATCTCCATAATTAAGCTCAAGATCTCCCAGATTTCCATCGTCATCAGAATAGTTGGCAAATGAAACATCCTCATGATCTTGAGGCTCATTAAGTAGCCTGTGAAGGTCTTGTTGCAACTGACATGCTCCTGGGTCTTCAGGAAGTGTGTGTGCCTCATAAGAGATGAGTGGTCTTGCTCTCATCAATATGGCTTGGTTGCATATAGTAAAATGATTGATGGCAGTGAGGAGCACTTCAGGGCTATGAAAGTTCAGTCCAAGGTTGGGTAAGTCATGTCCATGGGTAATGATGTCAAGATCTTCACCTGTAAGTGTTCCATTGTCAAGCATCTCTTGCTCAACTGTGTAGTCCAAGGTCCTGGGAGAATCAGGAAACTCAGGGATCAGAGAGATTGGTGTAGGGGCCAGAACATTTGGAAGGGTGCATGAAACAAGACCTTCAGGGAGCATTTGAGCCATGGGGGCTACACATTATAGATGCTGTAGCTGAGCCTGTGAGGTCATTGTCCTAAGTAGCCAATCTTTCCTTTTATGTGCATTGCATGTGTTGTAATTGACAAGCTTGCTCCTGCAGTTGAATGATGATAAGCTGAGACAACTTAGGTTAGGCACAAAATACACTGGTTGTACACTTTCAATCCAATCTAACCCATTTGTTCACCCACTCAAATATCTCCTCAACAGTTTCTGGAGGACTGGTGATGGGGCAGGCAGAATACCTGATCATGTGAAATGGTGGTTGCACTTTTAAATCATGGTCCTTTACATCCTTCTTGATCATGACTGCAAGATCAACATCACATGTGTACATATGGAGGAGGTGACACTTTGTAGCTGAGACATAACTTGCAAAAAGGTCAGAGCAGGTAGCAGAAGATTCATAAGCAAATCACTTACTGCACCTCTCTACATCACAGCCTTTCTGATTGTTCATTTGAACTGTTTCTACTTCAGTCTTGACTTTGGACAGCTTTGTACTCTGTCTGATTTGAAATACAAATGTCAGGGGAGAGATCCAGATACACCACATTAGCTTAAAAGTCCATATACTACACCAAAACCATACCTTTTGACCTGGACTTTCTATGTTAATGCTGAACCTGTAGGTGCTCCAGACTCCAGTCATTGTCACATCCATCTATCTGGATGAAAACAATGTCTCTAAGCATCTTGACTGACTGAACAGACATGTCACAGTGGTTGAAGGTTGAACTTGAGAAAAAAAGGCAGTAAGGGTGAACTCACTTATTATTTTATTTCTGAGGTGTGAATAAGGGAGGAGGAAGATAAAGAGAGGTGGACAAGCATGGGATTCACCAGACTACAATGAGTCTGAATCACCAATGGTTGCAGATGTGATTAAGGTCATAATTGTGTCAACAGAGTGTTACGCGAAGCGTACGATGATTCCAATCTTACTAATCCCGTCTTAAGGCGATGCTCACAAGGAGACCGACGTCCTAAGACTTGACGTTCAAAAGGGAAAGGTCGAGGACAAGGGCAAGGGTTCGAGGTGAGACTTGACTGAGGACGAAGACGAGGTTTCGAGATAGAACTCGACTGAGGACTTATCCAAGGTTCACTTGGAGAACTAGGAATGAGACCAGATTACGCTTGTATTGCGTAGATCGAGAATGGTATACATACATGAGGTGATGGACTATTTATAGGGAACAAGAACACGCACGGACCAAGGAAAAGAATACGGAGGAAGGCGAAGGAAGACAATGGAAAAACGAGGAAGGTTGTAGAACAAAGCTTAGTCATAGACTAGCGAGGTAAAAAGAGGAAGGCTGACAAATGAGGATGAAACCGGAGTTGTCGTGGAAAGTCCCACGCCAAGAGCTATAGGAACGATGGCAAAGAAACAGGAGAATATGACGAGAAGGGGAGAAAATTGTAACAGTGCCTCTAAGGAGATCCATCTCAACACATCTGCTCTTTCTGATCCAAAGTATCTTATACCATCAGTCTCTCTTGCCTCCTTTTCCATTCCTCCATTTCCTGCTCTTGTATATTCTGGCTCCTCTGACTGTTTTCTTGACACCAAGTTTGTCCAAAAACATAATCTTTCCACATTTCCCATACCTCTGCTGCAACTTCAACTCTTCAATGGTACCTCTAATAGCACCATCATGCATGCAATCAATCTTCCTGTTTGCTTTGAAACTGGTGATATCACTCGAACAACATTTTATGTTGCTCTTCTGGATGGAACCTGCTCCCTTGTTCTATGACACAACTGGCTTGCCTGCTACAATCTGTTGATTGACTAGGTTTTGAACAGTATCTCATCCCATGCACCTGAACAGACCATGCCAGCCACTCTGAGCTCATCTCCATAGCCTGTGCAGACTACATCTCTAGCTGACCCTCCATCTCCTGTAACCACTCCATTCAACCCACCATGTTTCTCTGATTGTGCTGCTCACCTCATCACCATAATCAGTGCTCCTGCATTTGCCTTGGATTTTTGTTTGGAAGGTTCCCTGCAGTTTAGTATGCAGCTGAAGCCTTCTGAGAGTGATTTTCATTCTTTTTCCTCAGTTTCCAAAGACATCAATCTCTCTGGCATTCCTCTGGACTATCATGACTTTGCAGATGTATTCAGAAAAAGCAAGGCTGACACTCTTGCTCCACATCATGACTACAACCTGAAGATTGACCTAAAAGAAGGAACCTCCCCTCCATTAGAAACAACATATTCACTCTCCCCATCTGAGCTTGACTCCCTCCACACATTCCTTAATGAGCATCTGGCCAATGGTTTCATCCATCCCTCATCCTCTGCTCATGCCACTCCAGTCCTCTTTTTCCACAAGAAGGATGGTTTGCTCTGCTTCTGCATCAATTTCTGAGGACTCAATAAGATCACAAAGAAAGACCATTACCCACTTTCCTGAATTTCCAGCCATCTAGATACCCCAAGCTGTGCTAAAGTTTATACCAAAATCAACCTCTGGCATGCCTATTATCTGGTTTGCATCACTGCCAGAGATGAATGGAAAATCTCCTTCCAGACATGCTATGGCTCTTATGATTGGTTGGTCATGCCTTTTGGTCTTATGAACACTCCTGCTGCTTTCCAGTGTTTCATGAACACCATCTTCACTGATCATTTAGATGTTTGTGTTATTGTCCACCTGGACAACATCCTAATTTACACTGCTGACATGGCTTCTCACAAGGAGCACATCAAGGAAGTTCTCTGAAGACTTTGCAAGCATGGACTTTATGCTAAACCTATGAAGTGTGAATTCCACACCATGTCCACTGAGTACCTAGGCTACCAGCTTTCATCCTCCGGACTTACAATGTCCCCAGAGAAGGTGAAGTCCATACAGGACTGGCCAGAACTTTGGAAAGTTTAGGATATCCAATCCTTTCTTGGCTTTGTGGATTTCTATCAGTGTTTCATAGATAACTACTCAGACATTGTTGTCCTCTTGACTTGCATGACTTACAAGGGTATCCTGTGGAATTTCACCAACTCCTGTCACTTTCCCTTCCAGAAACTCAAAGATGCCTTCACCTCCACTCTGATCCTCACTCATTGGGTTCTGCACACTCTGCTTGTAGTTGAGACAGACACTTCTGATTATGCCATCACTGTTATCCTCTCATCCACTGTACTGACAATGAGATTAGACCCATTGCATGCTACTCCTGGACATTTGATGCCAATGACCTTCAACTCCATGTCCTCCACTGTAAGCATGACCATCTCATCTCTGGATATTTCAGACAAAACAAGACTTTGGAACTTATTCATCACAAATACACCTGGCCAGGAATATGCAACTTTGTCAAGGACTACATCTCTTCCAGCACCACCTATGCCCATGTGAAAGTTTCAAGGCATAAGCCATATGGACTTCTTAAACAACTCTCCATTGTTATGCAAAGTGTATGACAATGTCTGCTTACTAGTCAACATCCTCAGGTGATTCTCATGTAGAGATAGTTATGACATCTGCAGGGCCCACAGATTTCTACCATCCAACATTCACTCTTTTCTCATGACAATTTCAAGAGAAGAAAATCCTGACTGCTACCCTTTCTGGTACTGTCAACTGATTAAAGTGTTCTGCATTCAGGTTCTCTTCTGTCCAGGTGGTATCAGTGGTGTGCAGGAGACATTGGAGGTGCTTTGGATCTGTTGGCTTGATGAGGATCCAGATCATAAGTGGGGATTTGGAGAGTGTGCTCTTCCAAAGATAGGTTTCATGCCTAAAGACAGTGATACCCCTGCATTTGGATTTTTGGATCCAGGTCTAGTGATTTGCAGGTGTCACCTCATTTTGGCCTTATTGATGGTCAAACTGATCAACTCTTATCAGAAGGAGGATCTGTAGCAAGACTGCCTGGTTAAACTGATGATTGGGCAGCTTTCTATATCAATATGTGAGTATCATGACTTTCACCTGATTTCTCTAAAAGTCTCTAATGCAATTGGTTTTGCAGACCAAGAGATGTTTGCACAGTATGCAAGTATTGGCATGTGTCATGATGCTGTGCATTTGAAAAGATATCTGGTTGACAAAGACTTATAAGCCAAAAACAAGGAAGAGGTTGGCAATGATATGACAAAGAGTTGTTCAGTGGGGTGACCTGGAATGACAAGGAGCTCAATGAACAACAACATTTGTGAAACAATCAACCCAGTCATTAATAATTGGGGAAAAGCCTTATGCAGGTGATGGTAAACTTGCAAGGAAAGTCTTGAGGGCTCTGAGGAAATTGATGGTGCCATGTTTCTGAATAAGATATTTGACATGATTTTGGGGGGGAGGTAAGGCCAGACAGCAATCCAATAGCCTTCCTGTTGTAGATCCACTGGCATAGGGGAAGGAACTTCCTTGGCTATTTTGGGTGGTGGTCATTTCTATCATTGCTATTATACCCAGCTGCTAAATCACTGATGTGATTACTATTGTACCATGAAAGATACAAGGGTGTATCCAATCTGATGTGCCTTTGGCACAATTATGTCAGTTTTTAAACATTCTTTGTAAAGATTTTCAACTTCAAGGCTCATTGATTGAATTTAAAGGTACACTAGAGTATATGGAGGACTTTTTAAATATAAGGAACAGTGCCAATGAAATGTCCAAAAAGTAATCTGTTGTGCCTTTGGCACCATCATATAAGTGCATTATACATGAAGGATCCTTTGATCTGTTGTATCATGTAAGTATACAGTACATGGAGGATGCTCTGAACAGAAGAAAAAATACCAATCAAATGTCTAGAATTTAATCTGTTGTGCCTTTGGCACAATAATAGAAGTGAATAGTTTATGAGGGATCTTTTGAATATAAGGAACAGTGCAAAGGAAGAGTATGAATCAAATTTCCAAGTTTCTAAATACCTCATTCCAAACTACATTGGTAACTCTGGTATCTTCTTAATCATGAGGAAAAGGAACTTTGATATTTCTGGGGTGGGTACAATGTGAAAGTGCCACATATAGCTGACCATGAGATAAAATAGAGGAACTCAAGTTGACACCAACATGCCTGACTGTCTGACCTTGAGACTTGTTGATGGTCATTGCATAGGCCAGATGGACAGGAAACTGCAAGTGATGAAATGGAACAGGAGAATCCTCCAGACCACTATCAAGAACCATGCAAGGGATAAACACCACATTGTTGACATTGACATTGCCATCTTCACTCAATACATGACACTCCAGGATGCATGGGGTAGACCTGATTAGCCTCAAGTGAGTACCATTGTATAGACCATCAATGGGATCCAAATTGTGCAGCAACATGGTGGAGCACCAACTTTAAGCACCAGCTGATCAAGAGGAAATCCAGAGGGAGTAAGAGTGTGGAGGACTTCTGGCTAGATATAGTCATACTCCCTGTCAATGATAGAGTCTGCACTGAAGTATGATCATCTTCTCCTGAGGTTGAATGGAGCCAAGAATGGTGGAGTTGATGTCATAAACCTGCATATTCCTAGGATTCAGGATGGTGCAATCCAAGAAGTACTGATCAGGAAGGTTCTCATGGCCTGCAAGGAGCTGAGAGTATATGGCATTGATGAGAGATTTCATGTCATCACTAGAGTTCATATGAACAGGAAGCACCACATCTCCATCAGTGACTCCAATGTGTAGTAGTTGCTGTGCCCAGTGATCAGATTCAGGATCTTTGCCAAGACACATGTTTTGCAGGAGATAGTGGACAGTCATGTTTGCCCAAAGGATGGTGTGAGTGAGGGTTGCAGGAACAATCTGTTCTCTTGAACCATGCTGGATGACAGGAAGAATCTCTCTGAAGTCACCACCAAGCAAAGCAGTAATCCCTTCAAAAGTTGTCATTGAGGAGATCATGCAGAGTAGAATCCACAACCTCCACCACATAATGATGCTGAGAGGCAGCTTCATCCCAAATGATGAGAGAGGTCTGCTGATAATTGAGGTCATTCTTTTTGATGGTGCAGGTACTTTGTTCATGGCAAGGAATGTGGATCTTGAAGCATGAATGGGCATTATGACCACCAGGAAGGAGAAGGGATGCCAGACCAGTGGATGCAATACATAGAGCAATGTTGCCTCTTGCATGAACACCAGCAGCAATAAGCTTGGCCAAATAGGTCTTGCCACAACCACCAATAAGGAAGGACATGAATCCATGAGAGTTGATGACACTGTCCAGGACTGAACAGTACAGAGCGCTCTGTTGAGGATTCAAGGTGGGAAGGGCTCTGTCAACAAAGGCTTGCTGCTCCTGTCCATTGTATGCTCTCTACTCATTGATGAGCTGGTTTCCCTCCTGGACTCCCTGTTATGTGAAGCATACAGCAAAGGTCTGTTTACTAGTCAATGTCCTCAGATGATACTCACAAAGAGACTGACATCTGAGAAGTTCAAGTTCGAGAGCCTTCAAGGACAAGGAGGCTTGAGTAGAGGACTCAACTGAGGATAGTCTGAAAGACTCAAGTGGTTTTGAGAGAAATCTTGATGAGGTATGAGACTTAATAATATGCTTGTATTGCATAGATCAAGAATAAAGAATACATGTGAGGGATGATGATATTTATAGAAGCCTAGCGTGAGCATGGACCAAAATGATAAAAGGAAAAGAAGAATAAAGAACATGATGGAAGACAGAGAATACTGACTGTCATGAGAGAGACAGTGGAGGAGGGAGATAAGTCCAATTAAAGACGAGAAAGGGAAATGGAACCAATCCCCTCAATAAGGATGAAACCATCATGAGAGTAAGCTGTTCCTCTCCAAGTGTGAGTAGGAAGATGATAGAGAAATAGGAAGATACAGTGAAAGGGAATGGAAATTGTAACACTCCCCAGTTTTCCTCTGGTAAAGGCATGGATGGATAGTCCTGCAAGCTCTTGCCATGTCTCCTAAGATCCTGGGCTATGAGATGCAAGCCATAGTCATGGATTTGATTCTGAGTAGGCTCAAGGATATGGTGGGTGTGAATGAGGCAATGACATAGATATCACAGAGATTGTGCTTGGAAGCCTCCCACAAGCAATCAGAATCCACGGGAGCACAATGGACCAGGATGATGACAAAAAAATGGCACAACTGAAAGCCCATGCTAAATTGAGCAGCCTCCTGTAAACACAACAACCATTCTCTTTATCCTTCAAGAGACCATGTGCATAGCAGGCCTCCTTGAAGGAATCATGGAGATTGTCATTGACAGTACAAAGATGTTCATAAGAGGTAGCACCTGTGAAAAGTGATGATGATGAATTCCAATCCATATCCATGTCATAAGCAATAGCCTCACCTTTGACCACAGTAAGCAATAGATGCAAGTAGAATGCCTCTCCAGCATTGGCAGGAATGGAATACTTGTGACCAATGACCTTGTATTGCTGATAGACTGTCCATACAGCACAATGCTTGTTCCAGACAAACCCCTTGGGAAACTCCTGGTACAGCTAGTCATAGGCTCTACCAGCAATATGATCAGGATCTTGATTTGCTTTGAACCATCCAAGCAGCTGAGCATCCTTTGCATTGTTGACCACCTCCTCTATTTGGGCTTCAGCATCAAAAACAACATTTTGGTGACCTGGAAGATGGACTGGCAGAGGATATATGGCTGGCCACTCTTCATGCATGGGAAACTCAAAGATATTGTGGCAGGCTTGAGTGGAGGAGATGTATCTGGCATCAAGATAGGAGCAGATCTCATCATGACCCTCTGTCTGGAGTACAATCAGGACCTTTGTACACATACTTGTGGATATATTTGACTGCCTTGATAGAGCCACAGACTTCCAGATTGATGTGACAGTTGAATTAGACCAACAGCTCTCTGGAATGAGGAACCACATGCATGTTGTCAGAGACATCCTGTCTCTTTTGAACAGTCCTGCCATTCTCAGGGAGAGCATAGTCAGGATAGCCATCCTCCTTGATGACAGTGTGAGGAGATAATGGCTTGGGAATGCACTTTTTGCAGACATTGTGTTCAAGACAACTTTCAGGAGAGTGAGGACCATGGAGCATGTATTTGGTGACAGCAGCATGAAGTTGGGGATGGATGAGAGGATCTGGAATCTGGCCTGAAATAATGATATTCACTTGTTGTACCACATGGATCTTGTCAGGTTCCTCCAAAAAGACCAAGAGGTGTATATAAGGCAGACCATGCTTTTGATACTCAATGGTATACACAAAACCAGCCACTTGGCCAAAGTACCCATCACAGACCATTTTGAGCAATGCTTGCTGCTTGCCATAGAAGACACATGTGACCAGATCAGGCCTATCCACAGCACTTTGACCTATATGAATGTCAGTCAGATTTGTATATGGGATTGAGTCAAAAGGAAAACACACCTGGAAAGAGATTCCAAGTAATTTCTGGCCAGCTTCCATTGGCAGTCATGGTGAGGAAAATATCAGGCTTCCTATATTCATGACAGATGGCCAGAGAGTTCTGAAGGAGTTGCTGCATATTGCAAGGACCACCCTGTCAGTGGAAGGGAGAAAGACATATCCAACCTGAGCCAGCTCTTGACCACCTTCATGAGCCAGCTGATCCTAGAGTCCCTGATAGGGATTAGCCCTGAGTTTGGTCTGATTGTTGGCAGCCCAAGTAAGATTGCATTGATCAATGGAAGCCCAGGCATCACAGATCAACTGCTGGAACAGTCTACCCCCCTTGAAGAGATTGAATGGATCTATATCTGGTGGACATATATGGAATCTATAAGCATACCAAAGCAGCTGGGTCACCTTCTTGAAGCAGTGAGCATGGTCATTATAATTTTGCAAAGGGATATCCAAATGCCAGCCTTCTTCTCCATGTGCAAAGAAGAGAACATAGTGAAGAGGAAGATAGGATGTATGTATGTTGCTGATGCAATGTAGGCCACCACCCTGAAAGAAAAGAATAATGTCTCTATCCACTCTGGCATTTTGGGAGCCATCTGCAGGGACCACAGCAGCCATCTCATCTATAGCAGGAAGATTACAGTAAGGTGCAAAACTGTTGCAATGCCTAACCCAAAACTGGAGCACAAAGTGCCATGCAATCAATTGTGGGAATTTCACTTTGCTTTGGTGGGAACAAATAAAGTACAAACCCTTGGCTACAACTTTATCCCCAGGGTCATGTGATTTTGCTTACATACTGCAAAGATACATCCATTTCAAAACACCAATACCATTGCAACAGTT
>JBBPQO010000073.1:0-18906 GCA_038092535.1 Xerocomus subilludens | reverse complement strand
GACCAGACAGGCAAAGGGGGGAAAATCAGAACTAAAATCGATATTTGAACTGAGGGTACAGGAGTGGTGTACAGAGTTTATATACAAGACTAAATGACAGTATTGGCAATTCTGGCAGAGGTCTGGAGGACCCACCTGTTGCGAGAGTGACAGCATTGGTAATTCCGGATCATGTCCAGTGCCTCTACATGTCGGAGGTGAGACACGGCAGTGATGATAGCTCCTTGGTGTCAGCACCTGTCAGAATATTACAAATGGTCAAACGAGATATCAAAGGTAGTCAAATGATGAATAAACACATGCGAGTCTGCTGACTTAGAATGGTCTTGTAAGCAAGAATGCTCCGGAGATAGTAAGAACATAGACCGGAGGCACAGAGTTGGACTTAGCGAAAATCATGGATGTGATAGGATCAGTATATGCTGGACTCATGTGCTTTTTTGCCTTTCACTTGATAACCCATAGATCATCATCATATATACCCTTTATTAGTATCACAGATATTGGTAATAAATGTGGTACTATTCTGGATGAGACCCATACCAGCTATGAGTATAGTACCTTTTAGATGGACTACTAAGGAAATTACTACTTATACAAAAAGAATATGATCTATGGCTTGCATGATGATTAATTTAGATGGATGAATTAATTATAGACCTAGATATAGAATGGAAAATAAAAAGACACTAATATGATGAAATATAAACAAGATCAATAGGGTTAAAGGAAAAGAAAAAAGAAAAAACAAACAAAAGTTAGATTGGGTTATTATTCATCAAAACTTAGGTTTATTTTTTCTTTTCTATTTTCCTTTAAACCTATTGATGGAATAGGGTTTGTTTTGGTCATACATTATTTAGTTCTCAATCAATTTACATGATCTATGTATGTCTGAGAGACATCACACTTCCCAATATACCTAACACCCAGCCCATTGCATTTTGGTTATATTCTATTGAGTTCAAAGTTACTCTGATCTAGGATAGTGCTTTCATCAGTTGTCTACTCTTTATCTACTAGGAATGAACTCTGCCCTGCCCAGGCTACTGCATGCACAAACAGTGCATCCACTATTTGTCTACTCTTTTACTATGGGTGTTGACTTGTAGGAGAAGTATAGTCAAAAGTGTACAAAAACACGATCTGATGTCAATCATAAATGTGGCACCATAAGATCATTCATTTATTCAAGCATCTTTCACATGCTATTTTGAGTGGTGAAAAGCATTTAAAACAATATGTCTAAGGTCTCTGGTACTTCATTTGGCAAGTTGGTCCCACCTCTCCTCTCACCTCCCCTGCAAAGATTGATTTTCCCAGCCTTAGAAACACTAGCCATAAATAAGAAGGGGTATGTCCCACTGTATCTCAATCCTCTGAAGACAATAGTAATGTTTTCTAAGCTCCAGACAATCATTTGAGCGAATGGCATAATCTTCTTTCTGTTATATAGCTTAGTAACATTGCATACCATGTTATAAGACTGTTGCATAATCCTGCAAGCATTTTTCCTAGGGGTTTCCAGACCCTCTGAATCCATTGGTAATATTTTAAAATCATATGGCAGAAGATCACTGCTGAAGACATGACTTTGAATACAATATCTAAGGGCACAAAGTGTAAGGCATTGTGTTTAAGTTCTGGAAGTGATGTAGATCCTGAGGAAAAGGAGGATGAAGTGATTGGTGACATTGACATGGATGATGATGAATTGATGGATGATATTGATATGGATAAAGATGTTGTTATGAGTGTGGATGAGGATGATATTGACATAGACTAGTTTAGTATACTCATCCTGCATGCATTAAGCAACTATGCATATGACTAGACATTCAATGGAACTGTTATGATAATAGCCATGCTGTCCATCAGTAATGGTTTTTCACCATTTCATTTCTGTGACCTGGAAATATGACCACTGTGTATGTATGACCATCCAAACACAATGGAGACACCTCCAGGAATACTATTATCTGTCAAGATGGTGCTTCTTGACATCACCCTTGTTGTCTATATAAATTTCAGCATCACATCCCTGTGACCTGGGCATGTGTTTTAGAGGGCTCTTATATGCTCTGAAGAAATTGGTAACAGTTCCAAGGCCTGCTGTAATTATTTGGATGCAGTACACTGTCATCTCCCCCCTTTTTCCATAATTGTTGTGTATAAAATCATGAATGCATGGCAGCCATCTAGAAACATGTTCCCCAGGCCATTTGTACATTCCAAAGCCTCTGGTAGAAGTCCTGACATCCAGTGTAATTTTTTAGAAGCAGCACTCCCTCCTCTTCCCCTGTCTCACTTATGATTAGCCCAGATCAATTCAGCATCATGCCTCTATGACCTGGAAACATTTACTAAGCCCCTGCTATTTTTTTTATGGTGATTCATGCTACCTGCCTACTATGACCTTATTTGATTTGTTTCTTGGGAACCCAACCACCATTTTTCATGATTGTTGGTGCAGAATGATCCCACAGATGTGCTCTATATCATAGCATAAGGACTTCCCAGCAATAAAAAATCAACTTTGAATCTTAATTCCAGGATGATGATATTAATGGCTCAGTGAGACAGGCTTCTTATCCCATTTGCAAAGGTAAATATAGCCACCACCAAATTCAAGTGGACTAGCAGGAAGGTGGTTAACTTCTGAGTCATCCAGGCCAGGGAGTGCCAATAACAGAGTATTGTTGCATGCTTGTTGAACACCCTCCTGTGAGAGATTGACTAGATAGTTTGATGGCTGCCTTATATCCTGTTTGAGGTTGCTGATGGTGCATTCCATAGTCCACTATGCAATGCAGATACTTGGGCCATTCTCGAAAGTTTTTTGAGTGAGATGAAGAACTTGATGAATACAGGGTTGAACAAAATAAAGATGGACATTTCATTGTTGGTAATAAATCTCTTCAAACTTGTGCTCCCAGGGAGAAAGCAATGCACCAGCCTCGAGGACTTCTTCATGCTTAAGTGAGTGCTAACAAATAATCTGGAAGCCTCTAATGAGCTTGCAATGGTGTAGCATTCTGGAAGAATGCCATGGAGAAGACCAGGAGTGAGGAAGAGAGCATGGAGAAGATGTTTCCATGTAGAGTAGCCCCTATTGATTTTTTTGCATTTTTTCATGGCTTTGTGTCAAATGACCCAGGTAGATAATGTCCAGCTGCTTCAACTGCTTGACCATTAGCTTGCCAAACTGCTTTGTCACAAAAGACAGCCTAGTTACATATTGCAAGGTTATTGGTATTCATGCATGCAATCATACCATGCCAAAGGGATATCAACAGGCTGCTTAGGTTTTCAGTAAGATGCATGATACTTATGGTTATGCAAAGAGGGACACTAAGTGAGCACATGGGATTCAAACAAAGAATCAGTGAGGCTTTGGTGACCCCAGTTCCAACCTGACAAAGTCCAAATTGATGTTGGTTTGGTGACAACATTAAATGGGTAAGGTCAGCTGTGTATTCTTGATTTCTGGCTGCAGGTATGGCAAATGAGGATATGTTGGCTTGGTTACTATCTTGATATGCATTGCATTGATTGTACATAGGAGGGCTGCATAGAAGTGGAAGCAACAGCCCTTATGCCACCCCATGACACTGCAATACAACCAACAACCATTCTTCCCACAATGTTCAACAAGTCCATTCCAATAAACAAGTCCAGGACCATCAGCAGTCATGAAAAGAAAGTAAACATCTGATCAAAATGTTGTATTTTGAGCTGAGTCCCAGATCTTAAGGCCTTTGTTTTGCAATGCTGCAAGATGGTGAATTCTGACAACCAGGAACAAGTCAAGAATTTTTGATTTATTTGAACCTGGAATGAATCCACCATGAAGAACATGATACTTTCAGTACCATTTATCTGGAGAAAGGTTAAGAATAACCCAGATATATAGCCAGCAAACAGAGTCCTTGTTCTCAAATCACTGAGCACCATCAAGGAAGGTCATGACAATGATATCATTCTCTTTGATGTTATCCACAAGCAAGGCCCCCAGGTAATCTTATCCTGCTGTGATGTCATCAATGATGGATATCCTCTTCTTCTCTTTGTACTCATCCAAGATTTGTTGTCATTCATAGAGATACTGCATTTCAAGTGCACAATTAGGATTGTGATAGAGTGCTTGAAGCTAGGGGCCAAGAGGGAGAGTAATGAACTTCTTTGCTGCAGTCTTCACCCACCCATTTGTCATTTGTAGTTTAGTTTCATTCCATCTACTTTTGTCACAAATTGGGCACCTTTCAAGATGACCACACAGTCCAATGAATACAGCACACAAATCAATGCAAATATCATGTTCAAAGGGCTCAACTTTAGTATATGCTGTGATGAGATTCTCAACTGTGTTGAAGGCAAGACAGTTTGCAACTCCAGTAGTGCCAGCAAAATTCGACTTTGTTGATTTAATAATACACTTGTAAGCCTTTTGTGTTTGTGAGGCATGCTCTAGGGCAAGGTAGGTTTCAATGCTATGTCAAATTCCAGGGTTATTGAGCTCAATCAGTCCTTCAGGTGGATTGAAGATTCATTTGAGCATCACACTCAACATTTGGGAAATCAGATCTCCAAGGGCAGCATTCTTAAGGAGGATGACAAATTGCATATTCTATACAAGTTTCAGCAAGATGACTATATGTGAGAGCTCATCAAGATCAATATGGGGGGGTCATTATCTGTTGTATGCAATATGTCAACCATGATTTTGTCCTCTTCCTGGATGTTGGGGACTTGGTGGGCACTCTGGTTGCTCTGTAGCAGGGGGATTATGTTCGGGGAGTGCAACCTCAGGCTGCTCAGGGGCAGTGTTATCCTGTTCAGAGGGGCCCATGACATGCTCTGGAGTTGGAGGGTCCTGTTTGGCATTATTCTGTTCAAAGAGTAGATGCTCTAGAGCAGGAGATCCTGGTCTTCTGGTACATTAACAAATAATTGTGCTCACCCTGAAGTCAGATGATGCTCTAAAGATGGTGGGTTCTGGCTAGGTGATGGTAAAGGAGAGCAGGAGGGAGAAATCTAAAAGGGATCAAGTGAGAATTGTGAGTGTGGTGACTCTAGAGACAGAAAGATCAATTAGATCATTTGATAGAGATACTACTTACAGATACAATGTCATTCTTATTTTTTTGGGCACATTTTAAGCCAAACAATTGTACTTGACATCCTAGAAAGAGTACTCTTCGGCAGAGAACACCTGGAAACCTGAGTCTAATCTTCGACACTCTGCTCTTATTCTTTCCTCTTATAAACACTGCCATCACCTCTGATAAGGTAGATTTCCCTTTGCTCAATAGTCTCTTCGTGAGTATCTCACAAATGAAAACTACCTTCACTATGTTTTTCCTGTCCTCTGCCATCGTCTCCTCTTTGCAATCTACCCTGAATTCCCCCCTTTGTTCTTGAAATGTCTACCTGATGTTTCTTTCTACCCATGCCACTCACCTCCTCTATGCTGCTGTTATTGATACCCCCCACATTCTCTTTGCTTTTGAGGATGACCCACTTTATCGAGATGACGTTATTACCCATGAGCTCATTCATCTCTTTTACGATGTCTTTTCTGCTCAACGTCTTCAGTCCTCGGAAACCAATGAAATCCCTCTTCGTTTCACCTTAGAAGCTCTCCCCACACATATTTTAATCATCCTCCACCTCCACGGTTTCTCCCATTTCATTAAATCTCTTGCACCCACTATCATCTACCCAACATTTCATCACACCTTCTTATCTTTACTGCAAAACCAATGTGATTCTTATTTAGATAATGTTGATCAATTCCTTCTCCATTCCCCTTATCTTCCTCTTCCTCTTCCCATTCCCTCTCTGTCCCTTGAATCGCATTTTTCATCCCCTCTGCTATCTGAAACCTCCACCACCATTGAACCCACCTCTAAATCTGATGAAGACTATGAACCTTCCACCATTCCAATCCCCACTGAACATCCCCATATAATCACCCTTCCTAACAGCAGGCACACTCTTTCCTCTCCTGCACGTATCCTCCCTGGAGCAAAACTTTATCATACTCCCTTGGCATCTGCAACTACCACTTGTTTTCAATGCCACCATAATAGTCACTATTGCAAAGATTGCACTGAATATTCATGCCCCCATTGTCATGTTGCCACCCCTGGTCACACATCTCACCAATGTCTCGTTCACCAATGTGACTACTGTCACAACTGGGGTCACACCAACCAAGCTTGCCCCCATCGAAACTGTGGCATTTGTTCTCAAGCTGGGCATATCGTTAACGACTGTCCATTTGAATGCCTTTTCCCCTTTCAGGCGACTGCAATCTTCACCGTACCATCTTCTTCTTTGGAGCCTAGTTCTTGGGCCAATAGAGGGTTAGTAGTCGAATCAGGGATTCGATCATACTGCAGGAATAATGTTACAATTTTGTCCTCTTTTTTATTGTGTTCTTCTTTTTCTTTACCATTCTCCAAATCATTCATGGAGAGGTATGACCTACTCTATGGATGGGTTCATCCTTGTCTCCAGTGCTAACCTCGTTTCTCTTCTTCATCTATAAATGGACTTATCTCTACTCCACTGATTCTCTTACATCAGCTAGTATTCCTCAACATTCCACCATGTTCCTTCCTTTTCTTTTCGATTCCATTCCATGGTCCGTGCACTTTTCTAAATTACATAAATATTGTTGCACTACCTTGTATTCTCTATTCTTGATCTATGCAATACAAGCATTACATTAAGTCTCAATCCTTCAAGCCCCTTCAAGTCATCCTTAGTCGAGTTCTAAAACTTGAACCGCCATCCTCCTCGCTGTCTCTTGAAAGCCAACTCCTTGGACGTTGGTCTCTTCATGAGCATCGCCTGAGGTTGTTGTCAAGTAAGCAGACATTGGCATATGCTTCATGTAACATATTTCCTCTTTCCAGCACAAGCATTTGGTGCTTCTCAAGTTCTTTTAGCTATTGATTATTGTGTTTCCAAATGATGGGCATACTGACAAACTCCTGTGTTGCTTAGGCCAGCTCAAAGTTCAGATTGATTTTTGACTCTTTCTAGTATGATATTCCTTTCCAGCAATTCATTAGCAGCATCAATTAATAACACCTTGAATGTCACAATCATCTGATACTTTTCTAAATCATGTTCAACTTTGCTTAGGTGCCACCTTTGTAAAAGTTCAGTATGCTATGTAGAGCTATGTAGTACCAGTAACACCAGTAGACACTATCAACTTCCCTCTACTATGTAGCATTACATAGACCTTGAGTTCTCAACTAGTGCTACTATAGCTGGCTGTAGCAAACCATAATAGATGACCAGATATGCTACCAAGACCTTGGTAGCAGCCAGCAGCACTTTGTAGCATTTTGTATTAGCAGTGTAGCTAACCATAGTAACTCAGTATGTATGCTATAGCATACATAGCACTACGTGAACAACATAGCAGAGGTGACAGAGCTACCAGTCTATTGCAACTTGAACACAAACACCAAACACAAACACCACCATGGCAGATCCAGTACTGCACCTAGTACCTTCATCCGACAAGTGCACACTCAATCTATTTTTATTTTGTTAGTAGAATCTATCCATGTCTCCTGCCTTGTGATACTGATGGATAGGGCCCACTTGGGCTGTCTAAACAGTGGGGGGTGGTGGGGGTGGGTTGAGCAGTAGGATGCAGTGTGGGCCACTTGATGAACAGCTTGGTGCACTGGTGGTGAGGGTGATGCACATGTTTGTTGAGGTATGAGCACACATTGGAAGGGCTGGCCAGACAAAGAAAAAGAAAAAAAGAAAACCTGCTTGGATAGAAGGCAGGTACTATCCATGTTTGTAGTGGGGCACATGCATCCATATTGATGGGCAAGTAGGGTACTTGAGCATGTTGGGGCTATGTGTTATGTGAAGTGTATGCCAATGTCTGCTTACTAGACAACGTTCTCAGGCAATACTCATGAAGAGACCGACATCTAAGGAGTTGGCATTCAAGAGACAATGAGGTGATGGAGGTTCGAGCTTGAAACTCGACAGAGGGTAGTTTGAAGGAACTCAAGGGGATTTGAGCAGAGGACTCGACTGAGTTAATGTTATGCTTGTATTGCATAGATCAAGAATGAGGAATACAAGGGATATACAATGGTATTTATACAAAGAACAAACATGCACAGACCAAGAGGGATAGAACTAAATGGAAGGGCATGGAACATAGTGGAATGTTGAGGAACACTAGGACTGGAGATGAGAATGAATGCTTCTATTGAATAAGTCATTCCTCTCCAAGAGTGATGTGGACGATGATAGAGAAAAAGGATAATACAATGAAAAGGAAATAAAATTGTAACATTACTCCTGCAGTACAATCAAATCCCAGATTCAATTAAAAGTCCTCTATCAATCCAAGAACTAAGCTCTGGACAAAGATGGTCCTTCAAAGATGGCCATTGCCTGTGAAGGAGAAAGGCATTCAAATAAACAGTCACTAATAATGTGCCCAGATTGAGAACAAATGCTGCAGTTTTGATAGGGGCATGCTCAATTGGTGTGACCCAGATTGTGACAGTAGTCACATTGGTGAATAAGGCATTGATGAGATGTGTGGCCAGGGGCAGTGACATGGCAGTGGGGGCAAGAGTACTCAACACAATCTTCACAATAGTGACCATTATGGTGACATTGAAAGCAGGTTGTAGTCATGCATGCTGGGGGAGTATGATGAGGTTCTACTTAAGAAAGGATACAAGTAGGAGAGGAAAGAGCATGACTGCCATTGGAAAGAGTGATGATGTGAGCACATTCAGTGGGGACTGGGATAGTAGGAGGTTTGTAGGCGTCATCAGATTTGGAGTTTGGTTCGATGGTGGTGGAGGTTTTGGACAATGGAGGGGATAAGAGATGGAATTCAAAAGATGGAGGATGAATGGGAAGTGGAAGAATAAGACGAGGTGAGTGAAGGAGAAATTGATCAACACGTTCTAAGTAGGAATCACGTTAGTTTTGAAGTAAAGACAAATAGATTCAATAAAAAGTTGGATAAATGGTAGTGGATGCGAGAGATTCAATAAAATGAGAGAAACCGTGGAGATGAAGAATAGTTAAGATATGAGTGGAAAGGACTTCTAGGTGAAACAAAGAGGGATTTTGTTCATTTCAGAGGATTGAAGTCATTGGGTGAAGGAAACATTATGAAACAGATGGATGAGCTCATGAGTAATAATGTCATCTCAATAAAGTGGGTCCTCCTTGAAGTCAAAGAGGATGTGAGGAGTGTCAATGACAGCAGCATATAAGAGGTGGGTGGTGTGAGTGGGAAGGAATATAGGGTAGACATTGCGGGAGCGAAGAGGAGAACTGGGGGTAGATTATGATGAGGGGACAACAGTGGAAGAGAGGAAGGACATCATGGTGAGAAGATGACTTTTGTTTGTGAGATACTCATGAAGAGACTGTTGAACAAAGGGAAGTCTACCTTATCAAAGATGGTGACACTGTTTATAAGAAGAAAGGATAGAAGCAGAGTGTCAGAGGTTTGATTCATGTTCCCTGGTATTCTCTGCCAAGGAGTAACCTTTCCAGGAGGTCAGATATAGTTGCTCAGTCTTAGGACCTATGAGGGAGAGGATAGCCTCCACTTCATACTCTTCTTTGTTATCAATAATGTCAGGTGGAGGTTTGGAAAAGAAAGGTCTGTAAGCTTTGGTGGAGTGATAAGACCATAAGAGAGAGGCCTGGAAAATATCATGTATCTTCCAAGTATCCAGGAGTCAGAGTTGGTAAGTGAGGGGGGATAGAATGTGAATGATTTCAAAGGGGCCCAGTCACTTGGGCAAGAGCTCCCTAGAGGGGTAATGGAGACAAAGATGAGTTGCCTTGAGCCAGACCTTATCTCCTACTTTCCAGGGTGAAAATCATCAAGTGAATTTGGAAGACATGATCTTTCTGGCAGATTCATGGGTGGCTAGGGCTTCTTTATGGGTTTTGTCGAGGAAGAATAGTCTATTTTCAAGAGCAGGGAGGAAGGTCTTGCCAAGAGGTGGGGAGGAATGAGGTTCATAGCCATAGAGTAAGGAGAATGGAGATTTCTTAGTAGAGCTATGGAACGCAGAGTTATGGTGAAATTCAGCAGAGGATTATGAGTGTGCCCAAGATGAAGGGTTGTTGGTGCAAAAGATGCAAAGATACATTTCAAGTTCCTGATTGGTTTGTTCAGTTTGTCCATTGATTTGAGGGTGATAAGTGGTGGACAGTTGTACGTCAAACTTCAAGAGACAAGCGAGTTCTCTGGCAAAGGTGGAGGTGAACTGGGGACTACAATCAGAGATAAGGGTGTTGTGCAGACCAAAACATTTGAAAACATTATTGAAAATACTTAGCAATTCCAGCAGCATCGATGGTTTGAGAACAGGGTGTGAGAATTACCCCCTTTCGAAAACCATGGTCTACTATGACCACAATGGAGTCATGGCCCACAAATAGTGGGAGATCAGTGATAAGGTTGATGGAGAGTTGTTTGAAGGGGAGGGAATGTGAAGAGGGAATGGAAACTAAGGGGGTAATGGTAGGATGGGTGTTGACTTTACACTGTTGACAAATAGCATAGCTGTCGACGAAGTTTTTAACAAAGGAAGCAAGCCCTGGCCACCAATAGTCATGTTCAAGGATTGATTTAGTATGGAAGATGCCCATATGGCCCAAGAGAGGAGAAGAGTGAATGGCGTGAAGCAAGGCAGATCAGGAGGGAGGGGGAACGAACATACAACCTTTACTTTTTAAAATAAAAATGGCCATTATTGACAGTCCAATCAGACAAGGCTGCATGAGAGAAAAGGGGAGAACCTGCTTTAAGTGCCAAAAAAAATGTGAAGGACAAAGGGATTGAAAGATGTAGTAAGAGAGATAGATTTAACTAGAGTAAGGTTGAGGACATTAATGACAATAGGGTCAGGAACGATGGAAGAGTCTTGATTATCGAAGGAAGTGTTGGAGAGATCTTTTTGAGAGAGGGGGTGAGCCAGTTCCATCTGAGAACCAGGAGTAACAATCTATTTGATGTTGAGATCCTATAAAAAGAAAGCCCATCAGGCTTGATGGTGAGATAGTTTATGAGGGTCTTTCATATACAAAAGATTTTTATGATTAGTAATAATGGAGTGAGGAAAGGAAGTTCCAAGGAGATAGTGTTTCCATTCAGTGAGAGCAAGGATAACAGTGAGGAGTTCCCTATTGTAAATGTCATAGTTTCATTCAGCAAGGGAGAAAGTCTTTGAGAAATAGGAACAAGGGTGAGGGTCACCATTGAGGTCATAAGGATAGCACCGGCAGCGACCAGGGTGGCATTGGTCATGATAGAAAAGGGGCAAGAGGTATTGGGTATAGACAGAACAGGGGCAGAAGAGAAGAGAAGATGGAGGGCATTGAAGGCATGTTGTTGGAGGGGAGTCCAGACCCAGGGTTGGTCCTTTTTTGTGAAGAATGTGAGGGTGGTGACAATGTCAGAGTAATTGGAAATGAATTTGCAATAGAAATTAGCAACCTAGGAAGGAATGAACTCCCTTGACAGATGAGGGAGGTTTCCATTTGGCAATAGCAGAAAGTTTGGTTGGGTCCATATGAATGAGTCTATCACAAATTATCATTCCTAAGTATTCCATGGTGGGGGTGTTGAAGGAACATTTGGAAATTTTAACTGAGAGTCCCACTTCACAAAGTCATTCAAGGACATGTCGAGTACATTCATGGTGGAGTTTCAAGGTTCAGTGGGTGCCAATACCCAAGTCCTCCATATAGATTTTAAGCCAAAGTTTAGTGATTATGTTGGTGAAGGTGTGGTTCCTGAAGGCTTGGAAAGTGGCAGGAGCATTACAGAAGCCAAAGAACATAACTGTGGGTTCAAATAGACCTAAAGGAGTGATAAAGGCTGCTTTCCATTGATTGGTCTCTCAAATGCAAATGTTGTTGTAGCCCCAAGAGATATTAAGTTTGGTGAAATAATTTGACTCCTTCATGTCATCAACAAGCTTGGAGATGAGAGGTAGATGGTAGGCATTTCATATGGTATGACTGTTGAGATATTAATAGTCTTGACAAAGACGAAGGGATCCATCCTTCTTAGGAACAAAGAAGAATGGGGATGCTTGGAGGGATTTTGAGGGGATGATTCAACCAGTTTTCAGGTGTTCTTTGATGAAAGCTTTACAGGTTTCTTTCTCAGTGGGGTTGAGTGGGTATACCTTGGCAATCTTAGGAACAAAAGTGTCTTTCAGGTTGATGGTGTGATTGAAAGAATGGTGAGGTGGAAGTTGGGTGTGAGTGGATTCAGAGAAGACATTAGCAAAATTGGAGCAGAAGTCTGGGATGGACATGTTCTTAGGTTTCTCAGCTTGGGCAAGTTCCATGAAAATGGTGATCTTCTCGATGTTCTCTTCAAGAGGAAGATACTCTTGAAGAGACCTCTCAATCCCAGAGGAGAAATCAATGGAGAAAGTCTTTCAATCAATGATAGGATTCCATTTCTGGAGCCAAGGCATCCCAAGTATGATCTGGGGACAAGTGAGTCAAACAACCATGAATTTTACCATGTTGAAGAATGATCCAGAGGTAAATGAAATGGTGGTGGTCCATTGGATGGTTCCTTTGGTGTTAGATGTTCCATCTACGTTGTAGGCAATAACCAGGTTGGGAAGAGGAGAGAATTTGAATGGTCTGGGAGCTAGGAGACAGAGATCAATGAAATTTCCAGTTGCCCCAGAATCAATGAGGGCAGTGGTGTCGACAGTTTGTTTTGATCCATGCAGCAAAACAGGGAGACACATAGTTCTATTGCTTTGTGGTGCTACAAGTACATGGTTCAAGACAAGGAAAGGAGACGTTGAGGTGGCTTTCCTTTTTAAAAATCCTGTGCTCTTTTGATTCCAGCAGAGACTTCAGCCATAAAGACTTCTGCAAGGTCTTCTATAGGTTCTTTATAATATTTTTGGAGGACAGAAAAGATTTTGTCATCAGTCTTGCCAGAAGTTTTCAAAGAGTTGACATATTTGTGAAGCTTGGAACAAGTGGGTTCTTTCTTGGAAATGGGAGGTGGGGTGATTTCAATGTTTCAGAGGTTCTGAGGGTTAGAAGATGAGGGAGGACAAATGGGAGTGATTCGAGTGGAGGAAGTATAACAATTGTTGGCACTATAGCCTTTCTTCCTGCATCTGAAACAAAGTCCATCACAGATGCATCTGGCCCATTTGTTCAGGGTAAGTTTGGACAGTGAAATGCTATTGATGTCCATGGTGTTGGGGTCTTTCTGGAAACATGGAAACAAAAGATGGAGGAGGGTTGAGGTTGTCCACTGCAAAGAGATTGGATTCTTATCTTTTGAGCATGGAAGGTCTTGGCTTGTTTGATCCACACATTGATGGTAACAGGGATAGGAGACATCGATAGAATCATGGTGGCAATCTTCTGATCCATCCCTAGAGAGAATTGGTTGATAAGGGTGATATCATCGGTGATTCCAGCTTTACTGGTGAGGTTCTGGAAATTGGTGATGTATTGTTGGAAATCATTGTCAAAGGTTCTGTCAGGACATTTGGTAGATTTCTGGACAAGCTTGGAAAGATCCAAGTGGGTGGTGGCTTTAGTGTCAAAAGGATAGAAGATGGACTCAAAGTTGGCGGTAAATTTGTGAAAGGTTTTCTCAGAAGCGGCAATGGTGGTATCAGCAAGTTTATCATCCCATATCTCAGCGAATGAAGCTCCATGTCCTTCACTCATCTTGTTTAGGGTAGTGGTGACTTTCCCTTCATCAGAAGAATACAACAAGAATTTAAAGCAAAATAGGCTCTCATGGCCTTGATCCAATGGGAAGCATTGGAGGATTTTCCAGAGAAATCTGCAGAGAGGGCTGCCTTGAGTTTGGTCTTGGAAGACATGTTGACTGGTGATACTGGGGTGGCAGGGGTGGCAGGTGGTGGAATGGAGGGTCTAGGGTTACTGGGGGGTGCTGGGGTGGTTGGGATAACTGGATTACTGGGATGAGGGTTCAAGGGGGTACTGGTGATAGAGTGAGGGGGTGAGTTGACTTTGATGTCGCTGCCTTCAGATTCAGATTTGGGAATATCAAACACTCTGCAGAAACTTGTGGTGACGATGGGGGTAGGTCCTGCACCTAGAGAGGTGGGACTGAAGATATTCTTGATCTTTTGTTATGCAAAGCATATGCCAATGTCTGCTTACTAGACAACGTCCTCAGGCAATACTCACAAAGAGACCAACATTGAAGGAGTTGGTGTTCAAGAGACAATGAGGTGATGGAGGTTCAAGCTGGAAACTTGACAGAGGGTAGTTTGAAGGAACTCAAGGGGATTTGAGCAGAGGACTCGACTGAGGATGAGACTTAGTGTTATGCTTGTATTGCATAGATCGAGAATGAGGAATACAAGGGATGTATAATGGTATTTATATGAAGAACAAACATGCATGGACCAAGAGGAATAGAACTAAATGAAAGGGCATGGAACATAGTGGAATGTTGAGGAACACTAGGGCTGGAGATGAGAATGAATGCTTCTATTGAATAAGTTATTCCTCTCCAAGAGTGATGTGGAGAATGATAGAGAAAAATGATGATACAATGAAAAGGAAGTAAAATTTTAACACTATGGGGCCATTTGAATAGCAGGCATAGCACAGTGGTGGTGAGCATAATGCATGTGTCCATGATGAAGCATGAGCAGGTGTTGGGATGGCTGACCAGATGACAAAAAATAGATAAAAAAATGAATGCATGTACTATTCAGGCTGGCATGTGTTCAAGTGGTTTGGGGCAGGGTGAGGTGTGTGCAATGGGGCCACATGAATGGCAGTAGGCTTGAACAGCATAGTACAGCAGGGGTGAGTGGAATGCATGTGTCCATGTTAAGGTGTGAGCAGTTATTTGGAGGGCTGGGAAGACAAAAGGAAAAAAAAAAAGAACACAAACAGATATACCATTGATATTCAGGAGGTTTCATGCAGTGAGGGGCGTGTGGGATAGCTGTTTGAACAGTAAAGGGCCATGGGTGTTACAATTTTGTCTCCTTTTCATCGCCTTCTTCTCTTCCTTTACCATTCTCCAAACCACTTGTGGAGAGGAATGACTTACTCGACCAAGGGGTTTATCCTTGTTTCTAGTTGTAATTCAGTTTCTCTTCTTCGTCTTTAACTGACTCTATTATGTCAGCTAGTATTCCTTGACCTTCCATTGCGTTCTCCGCCTTTCTATGTTGTTCTTCCTTTCTTGGTCCATGCACGACTATCGTTTGTATAAATATCATTGTACACCCTTTGTATCTCTCATTCTTGATCTACACAATACAAGCGTTGTATCTAGTCTCAACTCCTCAAGTCCTCTAAGTTAACCTCTGTTGAGTTTCATTCTCAAACCTTTGTCATCCTAGTCGTCTCTTGAAAGTCAACTCCTCTGACGTCGGTCTCTCCGTGAGTATTGCCAGAGGTTGTTGTCAAGTAAGCAGACCTTCATAGATGCTTCGTGTAACAATGGGCCATGTAGGCTGTTTGAAAGGGAGAGTTGGACATTAAATGTTGTATTGAGCATTAACAATTTTCTTTTCAGTGCAGTACATGATTTTCATATGCTTGCCATGGGAAACATAACTTAGAACATGTGCCATTCAAACTGTTCAGTTCAAACTGTCAGCACCATAATAAGGGTGCAATGCTGACTGATGACATGACAATGTGACAAGGGTGGGTGGCATGCATGCATACATCCCTCCCTTCCTCTGTCCCTCACTCACCCTCTGCCAGACCTTGTCCACACCATCAGCAGTCTGCATCAAAGACATCACTGCAGAAATGACACAATAATGATGAATATGACTACATAATGGTGCAATGACATGACAACACGATGATAACACTGTGACATGGGTGCCTTTGCACATACTGTAGTGACTTTCTGTCATATAGAGCATCCTAACCTGCTTGTAATTTGGACATCAGTCACTAGTGAACCTGAGGCAGGCCACATCATAAGGGACCAAGGGTAATGAAGCAGCCTGAGTGTACAAGATGGTCAACCATGATGACAGACTCTGCAGGGTGTTAGTGCATTGTCCACCATCTATACTGGCCCACCCTGCCTGGGTTGGATGGTAGGTATGGCATTGGTAATGGCCCACCCTGCCCAGAGTGGGTGGTAGATGTACTGTTGGTAATGGCCCACCCCTTCCGGGGTGGATGGTAGGTATGCTATCAGTAATGGCCCACCCTGGGGTGGGTGGTAGATATACCATCAGTAATGGCCTACCCTGCCTGGAGTGGGTGGTAGATATAATGGCCCAGCCTCTCTGGGGTGGATGGTATGTGTGCCATTGGTAATTGCCCACCCTGTCTGGGGTGTGTGGAAGGTGTACCATCAGTAATGGCCCACCCTATCCAGGGTGGGTGGAAGGTGTACCATTGGTAATGGCCCACCCTTTCCAGGGTGTTATCCAAAGCATATGCCAATGTCTGCTTACTTGACAACATCCTCAGGTGATACTCACAAGGAGACCCATGTCTGAAGAGTTGGCATTCAAGAGACAACAAGGAAGACAAGGGTTTGAGCTTGAGACTCGATTGAGGATAGTTCAAGAGAACTTGATGGATTGAGACTTAATATTATGCTTATATTGCATAGATCAAGAATGAGGAAATACAAAAGAGTATCACAGGATATATGTACTAGAGACAAAGAGTTCAGGGGAGGCAAATAGAATGGAGAAGAATGTCTAGGAATGATGAGTAAACATGATGACAAAAGATAAGAGAGATATGATGAATATTGCAGAATGTCAGAGAATAAGGACTTGAGGTGTGACAAGTTCCAGGGAAAGATAAACAAGGAGGGTGTGAAGAGATATCCCAATAAAGACAGTAGATGACGTCAGGGAAGAACAAAGGACAGTAAGAGGAATAAAGGATGATGAGGATGACAGAGGATGAGGATGAGGATAGAGGATAACAAAGAAGATGGTAAGTGATGACAGAGTGTTGACCCCCTTGCTAGGGCTGAAATGATAGAGAGGGATGATATCATCAAGAAAAAGATAGGGGAGCATTACATATAGCTGAGAATTGTAACACAGGGTGGATGGTAGGTGTACCATTGGTAATGGCCTACCCTATCTGGAATGGGTGGTAGGCATACCATCAGTAATGGCACACCATGCCCAGGGTGGATCACAGGTTTACCTTCCATAATGGCCCATCCTGCCTGGGGTGGATGGCAGGTTTACCATTTGTAATGGCCCACTCTGTACAGGGTGAATGGTATATGTACCATTGGTAATTGTCCAACCTGTCTGGGGTAGGTGGAATCCATTTTTGAAATGTTGAAATATTATTAGTTTTGCTGGATATCTAATCACACCAGTGTTCTCCAGCAATGGCATTCAATACTGACACATTTCATATGCTGGAAAATTATTTCCTGCATATTCTATGTGCTGGAAATACTTTCAGAATCACCATTCAGTGGTGTTCATACATTGGAACTGATTCTGCACACTCTGCTGGATATTGAGCTAAACCAGGCATCTCCAGCAATGGCATTCAATACATGCACCCCTATTACATGTAAGATGGCCATTTCACATTAAATCTACATTTCTATTTGCTAGAAAGCTTATTTTTATTGAATAAAGAATGATGTTCAACCCACTGGCTGATTGTATGCCTGGTATACTGTACAATGCTGAAATATTCTGGGATGTTTTAGGCTATCTACCCCTATTACACACATGATGGCCATTGCACATGTATTGTCAGGGCAATGGTGTGGGCACCTGTGGACCACCTGTGCCAGCCTGCTATTGATTTATCAGGACCTCAGACCATTGTGGAAGCTTATAATGAGTGAAATGACATTCCAAGGTCATGAGAAAGGAAAATAAACTCAGCACAACATATGAAAAAACATATGATTCTGCACTTCACATGAATGGATAAGAATGGAAATAATTGGGATTACATTCAGGATGGTATAGATATCCATCAGTGGGCAGGGTGGGCCATTACCGATGGCACATATACCATCCACCCCAGAAAGGGTGGGCCATTACTGACAGTACACCTTCCATCCACCCTGGACAGGGTGGGCCATTACCAATGGCACATCTACCACCCACTCTGGGCAGGGTGGGCCATTACTGATGCCACACCCACCATCCACCCTGGAAAGGGTAGTAAACCTTCTCCTCCTTTGTTTATGCCAAAATCTTCCACTAATGGACCAAAGATCACCACATATCATCCACACTTAGGATATACTTATGACCATGGTGAAAACACCTTCCAGAAAATGGGTAGCAGTCCTTACAAAAAAATACAAGACATCAACCTGTTTTATCTTTTTCAATCTCAAGCAGAATGGTTCCTGGCAAAATTTTTAGCAGAAAATCTAACTCAAGTACAAATCAACCATTTTCTGTTGCTTCCTTGGGTATATTGTTTCAATTGACCAAAGAAAATACTCCATCAAATTGACCAGTTCAAATATAATGTGAAGCCATTGCTCCACTCTGCCAAAGAACTACTGGCATGGATGGCTATCTTACTGGCTGACTCAAGTGGATGAGCACAGTTTTAGAGGTCAAAGATTACAAGACAACTGATCCAATCACTCTCATCTGGCACAATGGCCTTGAGGTTGTTGAATCTCTCTTCAGAGATCCTGTTTTCAGTTCTCACATGTTATTTGACCTGATCTGCATCAAAACCCTGCTTGGATGGGAGTACAATGGTTGGTTTTAAGCACACGAAGCACAGCATATCCAGGAAAGTCAATGTTATGCTTGTCCCAGGTAGGACCAAGAGTAGACTCAGATAGGTTCAAGGACAGAGCAAGGTCAAAAGTCTAAGATAAGTCTTGAAGAGTGA
>JBBPQO010000072.1:0-19076 GCA_038092535.1 Xerocomus subilludens | reverse complement strand
AGCAAACAACGAGGACGGTATCCTCAGGGGCCGTCAACAATTGCTGGCGAAGAAAGGTGGCGGTCGCCTTGATGCGACTACCTTGATTCTAAGTTAGTCTCACTAAGAGGAGGAAGAGGGAGGCCACGAACCAGGCTTGGGACCTTTCGTGTTCGCAGGCCTCTGGCCCCAAATTCCATAGTTGTTGCTGAACAGGTCAGCACACGGCTTCAGGTGGGTGTCGGTGATGTCAAGTCCTTGGATTGTGTCATAAATGAGGGGATTCGAAGTGGGAGAAGAAGGAAAGATGAGATGAGGACGTGAAGGGGGGGTGGTTGGTTGGGTCATCGTCGGGGAGTTAGACGTCATAGCAATATTAATGGTGGTTGTGGTTGAAGTTGGATTTGAGATCGTGGGAATGACGATCTTGTAGTCACATGACATTGATCTCACATGTTCCTCATGTAGCGCAGTCTCTATCAATGATTAATGACCGAGTTCAGGAGCCTGGGTTGGCTGTCTACCACCGATTTCTTCACAATCTCAGCAGTTTCTCGAAAGGGCTTTCGGAGACCCCTCATGGTCATGGGACGACTTCATATATATTCAGCTATTTGTGACAGAAACTAGACAAGGGCAGGATTGCACAGTACTACAGTACATTAGATAAGAATGAAAACAAGTAAGCATGAACTCGCCTCAATCGCTGCCTAAGAGGGCGAGAACCACTGAGGTACCTGTAAGCGAAATGAAGGTATGTATACTATGGCCAAAGGTATGCTCACATCAGGCCATGCTGTGATGAACCCGAGAGAAGATCGTTATATCTAGGTGTTTTAATGTCAAAATGAAACGAATAGTTAGGGTGAGAAAAATTACATATATATCCGAAGTTCCGAGGACAGGGGACTTGGGGTTGGCGTGGTTATTTCCGGAAAGGTCTCCGGATCCTTCGGATTCCTCAGGACGTATCCAAAAAAATACGATGTTTCCAAAGGCGTCAGAATTTTGAACCAGCGCAGGAACCCTTGCAAACACGTTCGGACCCTCGGGTAAATCGGGTCATGGGGATCCAAAGGATTGTATACGATTACTATCAGCACATACGCTGGGAAATAGGACGATAGCAAGGTCCACGTATATACCTAGGACGCACGCGCATAGACCCTCGTAGAAATGGTTGTATTGGAGAGCGTGAGCACGAGAGGGAAAAGCATGACTGTTTCAGCGGACGGGAAACATATCGCATCGGCTGATGTATGTAGTTTCTTTTTGGTTGAACCAGCTTGGAGAAATCTCACATGAACTGGTGACTGGAAGAATCGGAAGGATCCGAAGAACTTTCCAGAAAGACCCACGCCGGCCCAAAGTTCCCGTACCCTCGGAACTTTGAATATATACGTAATTTGTCTCGCCCAAACTAGTCGTTTTATTTTGACAATACAACATCCATTCCTACATATAATCATCTTCTATCGCGTTCATCACAGAATGGCCTGATTCGAGCGTACCTTTGCCCATAGTATACATACCTTCACTTCGCTTACAGGTACCTCGTTGGTTTTCGCCCTCTTAGGCAGCGGCTGAGGTGATTTTACTTTACTTAGTTTCATAGCTAGCTAATTTACTGTATTATTGGTCAATATCTGCCTTTTTCTATGTGAATACAGTCTTTTTCACTCTCTCAGGCAACGGCTGAGTACTGGGAAATCCCTGCCTTTGTCTAGCCTTTTGTCTAGTTTCTGTCGTGTAAACCACAGTATAAGTTCCCTGGAACAGTGATTCCATGCGAGACATACGCACCTCACCGCCCACAATGACGATGCTGCCGGACGCAGCAACTGAGACGGCCTTGCACATCGGCTGCAAGGTATATAGCGTTTGGTCGTTCCGCACGGCTTGGATGTTGGTCCTGCCCCACTTTTCAGCATGAACGACAAACGGCATCCCATCTGATGTGGTCGTGAGCGCCTTCAGATGGCCGCCGAGGGTAAGCATCGCCGGTCTGTTGAGTTCAATCCATCCAGTCAGAGGCACAATGCGAACCTATTTGTGCGCCCGCAAGGATGAAAAGGACGCACGTCTCAATCCAGATCATACTAGCTGCAAAGCGCCACATCCATGGCAAACGCCGATATGGGAAAACTATCAGGGACCTTTGGACAAAATGATAATATGCATAGACACCACAAGTATATATATATCTATGAACACAGACATGATGCAGCATTTATTAACTTGAAACTCATGCTCCCAAGCATCTGGGGACGTTTACATGTTAGCCACAGCACATGTATCTGGTAAGACGCAAATCTTGAAAAATGGAAGTGAGACTTGTAATGTTAAGAATCGATCCTGCTGTAGATGGAGGCCATATAGTTACGGGCCATCCTCCGATACAGTTATTGAGAGGTTCCGATGTTGCTCGATCCAAGACGACTCATGGGGGAGCCATCGAGAGATGGCGCGTACAAACGTTCGACGGTCACATATCAAAACGACATCTTGGTCCGCATGTCTTCTGGGACTGAATCTTGGTTGAAATTTCTGACCTGAACTCTGAGGATGTGAGAAACGGGAGGGAAGTGAATGGACAGACGACGCACATGTCTCCTATGCGAAGTTTCAGGTTCCTCACGGCATGGGCATAGTCTAGAGGGAGGTGGACTGAAATAATTGAAATATGAAATGAGGTGGTCGATAAGGACGATCACATACTTGTGAGCTTGCGATCGCAGCTTGACAGAAACTAGACAAAGTGACAGAAACTAGACAAGGGCAGGAATTGCCCAATACTACAGTACATTAGCTAGGAATAAAACTAAGCAAAAGTAAGCTCACCTCAGCCGCTGCCTAAGAGGGAGAGAAACGACTGAGGTAGCTACAAGCGGAGTGGAGGTATATATATACTGTGGGCAGAGGTACACTCGCATTAAATCAGTGATGAACCTGAAAGAACGGCATCATATGTAGTAACAGATGCCGTAACATCAAAAGAAATAGAAATGAACAAATTGCACGAAGTGAATCCGAAGATCCGAAGGCGCGGGAACTTCGGATCCAGCGCGGGAATCTTCGAAGAGCCCTTCGGATTCTCGGGTCCATTGGAGAAAAGTTGCTTGTTCTGTCCAAAGGATCCGATGTTCCGAAGGCGTAGGAATTTCGGAACTACCGCGGGAACATTTCGGATAGGTCTTCGGATCCTCGGGTCCTTTTGATCAGCTGGGTCCTTCGGGTCCCTCGGATCCTTCGGATCAAAAGACTTGGCATTTATTACTGTCACAAAGGCTAGATAAAGGCAAAGACTGCCCAGTACTACAGCTAGGAATAAACTAAGTAAAAGTAAAATCACCTCAGCCGCTGCCTAAGAATGTGAAAACGACTGAGTTACCTGTAAGTGGAGAGAAGGTATATATACTTTGGAAAGTGGTACACTCGCATCACATCGTTCTGTGAAAAACCTGAAAGAACGGCATCATTTGTAGAGATGGATGCCGTAACGTCAAAAGAGAGAAGAACAAGTGAACGAATTACATGTACACGATGATCCGAAGGCATGGGAACTTCGGATCCAGCGCGGGAAGTATCGGAAGGACCTTTAGATCTTCAGGTCTATTCAATAACAAGTTTCTGTTCATACAAAAGCTCTGATGTTCGGAAGGCGTGGAAATTCCCGAACCACTGGGAACTTTTGCACAGGTCAACCGGGTCCTTCGGGTCCCTCGGATACAAAGACTTGGGATTTATTATTGAAGACCGGATCGGCTTGCGGGAGAGTCGAGGTGATATCTTACAGAACGGGAGTGATGATGGAAGAAGAATTGAGATGTTCCATGTCTATGGGATAGGGTGGACAGATGAGAGCTCCCATGGCTGCTTATAGATCCCTATACCTTCGAAACATCTGAGCTTTCGGATGAACTAGCAACTCGAGCATCCAAGGGATCCGAAGATCTTTCCGGATATTTCTGTGCCGACCCAAAAGTTCCCACGATCTCGGAACTTCAGACATCGTAATTTGTCTCGCTTAAACTTTTCAGTTTCTTCTGTTACAACATCTGTCATTACATACGATGGTATTCTCTCAGGTTCATCACCGCATGGCCTGATGTGAGTGTACCTTTTCCTACAGCATATATACCTTCGCCTCCTTTACAGCTACCTGAATCGTTTTTGCCCTGTTAGGCAGTGGCTGAGTACTTGGCAATTCCTCCCATTTTATAGTGTCTGTCACCCAGTACTATAGTACATTAGCTAAGAATGAAGCCAAGTAAAAATGAACTCATCTCAGCCGCTGGCCAAGAGGGCAAAAACAGCGGAGGTGCCTGTAAATGGAGGGAAGGTATATATGCTGTGGGAAGAGGTACACTCGCATCAAATAATGCTGTTACGAACCTGAAATAGGAAATAATCTGTAGTAATGGATGCTGTAATGTCAAAAGAAACTAAAAAGTCGAAGTGAACAAATTACAAGCATATTTGAAGTTCCGATGGCGCGGGTATTTCTGGAAAGGTGTTCGGATCTTTGGATCCTTCCGATGCTTTAAGTCAGTATAGTTCCTGTATCCAAAACAATGATCTTTCTGGAGGCATGGGAATTCCGGATTAGCACGGGAAGCTTCGGAAACATCATCGGATCCTCGGGTCAATCGGGTCCGCATCCCAAGGCTTGTGTTCGATTACAGTCACACACATGAGTCACACACAGGTGAAATCACAGTACATGAAATCAGTTAGCCCTCTATGATCCACTACATCATGAGAAACGCATGCGAGTGGTGGAAGAACCCTCTTCTCGATCGGATGACAGGACGAGATCTTCGCTGTCCTGACGAGTCTGTCGTCGTTTCCCCAAGGAAGTGTGGGACAAATTAGACAAGGATGGACCCTCCACGTGCCCCCGTGTCGTGACCCACTGCTTTTCCAACAACGACTTCGCGGTGTGTTCTCCGGAGAGGGCCACGATGGCATCATATGCGCCATACTCCTTGTTTGTGGTGAGACATTGATGGACTTGGTTCCACTTGTCACGGATGGCTTGAGAAGAGATTGGTTTCATGTCTCGGTGCCAACGAGCGGCCTTGAAAGTGCGAAGTGTGACAGGATATGCAAGACGGAATCTGAGCATGATGTTGGTGATCGATATTCCTTTGTTGGCTGAAACACAAAGGAGATTGAGAGATGATGGTGAGGGCATGGATGTACTCACTGTGCTTCTCGAAGAAGGTACTTAGGGCTTTCTTCTGTTCGAGTGATTGCTCGCCGTAGGATTGGTCGTACATGGCTATGGCAAGGGGGGAGCGTTCGTCCAAAACACCGATGACAAAGGTGGAGACCATGGTGATGAACGGCTCTACCTGGGTGGCGCCTTTCTTGTCAGAACGATCTTGCCAAGGGAGGTCTGCGAAGTAGTTGGAGAGCTCTGACTGTGACCATCTGTTGCGGTTCTCGAGTTGTCTGGGAGGAAAGACATGTGGTAGCATTCCGGCGAACACGAGGGCGATGAACATGGAGAGGGAATGGAGGGGGTTGTTGGCAGGGTCGTAGTTGGATTCCACCCACTCATAGACGTCCTTGTTGAAAGAATCACCGTCTGCATGGGAGACCGATGCGTGTCTGAGGGCCCATTCAGAAGGCAAACAGGTCTTGTGGATGATCTTGTGAAAGTTAGTAAGCCTGTATCGGCATGCAGACCAGGAGGAACGGGGGTCATTGAGGGCGATCTGGTCGGAAGCGACTATGATCTCTGCCTGGCGGGTTTGTTGCGCGGAGAGAAGATTCGCACCGGGTTGTATCGCGTTGGGCTCTGCAGCACCGAGGGGTAGCCACACAGTGGTGACGATGGTGGTGGGACGACGACCCCTTTGGTTGGGAATTGCAGTCGGTTGAATCCATGGAACGTGGTTGATCTTGAGTTTGATGGTGGCGCGTCGCATGTGTTCCACGTAGCGTTGAGCGTAGTCCACTTCACCAAACTGCGTGGGATACCACCTTCTTCCGGAGAGACGGGACAGGACGTCCAGGACAGCGACCATGGTGGGCTGAAACATGCCGCTTTGAATGAACGGAGCTTCGCGACGTCTCCCCACCCCTTGAAAGACCTTGTCTGCGAAAAAAGAGACAGGCTTACCACCACCTCGAGGTGATGGAAGCGAGAATGGAATTCCTTCCTCGTTTCGTGCCGGGTCCAGGGCTTCAAGAAGCCTGTGAAAGTTGTCCTCCCTGGCATATGACAGGGGATGCTTGGATGTGAGCCATTCCTTGAGGGCGATCCTTCTGCTCCTAGCCCTGTTTCTCAAGGTCGGATCGGTGCTCTGTACGAGGGGCAAGAGCTCTTTGTCGACGGAATCTTTGACGAGATTCTTGACGTCTTCCATATAAACCTTGAGAGCGATCTCGAAAACATGGCTAACCAGTTCTGCAGAGAGATCCACCGAATTTAATCGGATGTCTTGTGGGATTTGATCCGGGTTCATGACCGCATCTTCTATGATGAACCTCGCTTGGGATCGCTAAAGAGAAATTGAGATGTCAGACCAAAGATCTGATACAATGATATCATGAAAAGAAAAACAAGTCGGCGAACGTCATGTTCGCTGAAACTATGATATAAGAGCGATGCGCGAGGGCATTCGTCATGCAACAGAATGTCGCTGACGCTAATACGGAACATGATATGGAATATCGGCGATCTCAGGCATGAAGAATAGCACTTGCCTGCATGTGTGGCTTGCCATACGTGAGCTCTTGTACACGAAGAGAACCCATTAGAGGGTGTTTATTCGGCCTGGCAGTGCGTGGCCAGTACAAGTTGTTGATTGAGATCCCCTTGTTGTCCAAGAGCGATCGATAGAAGACCAGGCGTTCATTGAGGCAAGGGGCGCCGTCATGCAGGATACTGATGGACAGGTAGAAGGGCAGCATCAGCTTTCTGGATATCACCTTGGCAGAGCCGGTGTGCGCATAATTGAGCGTACGCTCGAGCATCGACATGAATTCTATATGATAGCAGTCGATCGTTTTCCCTAACTGTAAGCCGTTCTCCTCTTGTTTCCATAGGGTCTCTATGAAGCATGTGATCGGATACGTCGTCCAGTTGAGCAAGTTCGGAATGACCTGTGTGGGCATGAATATAATAGATAGATAGACGATTTATATCGAGGAAAGAGCAAAGGTGGTAGCGCTGACTTACCTCGGGAGCGAATGGCTGGACACATGCCTTCAAAGGGTCGATGACAGTCGGGTGTGTGATCCATCGACATATCTTGTATATTATCTCATCATAGATCGCACTGTGAGATGGACGATGGACGAACGTCAGCGAATAGGAACGATCGGAACGATCGGAACGATCGGAACGTAAGATCGAATCCGGTCAAGGTGACAGGAAGTACTGACCGACCATTCCGATGTTGATCTCTAAGGCGATTGACGTCGATGGTGAACGTGTGTTCGTATCTGAGCGCTTGAGGTTGGTCATCACCTCTGATGGCGCTGGCGAAACGTTGGTGGGGAAGACTGTTGGCACAATGTTGTTTACGCTGCGCGAACCTTCTCTTCGAGGCTGGGGTGTTGGCTGTGGTTCCCGCGAGGACGGAAGTGGCAAGTCCGAGCTGTACGTAGTGAAATCGAGCCTGGTCTCGAACGCGATGCGATATGGCATTGTATATCTGTGTGTGTGTGCCATGTAAGATAGGGGCCCCATGCTGGAAATCGTCACCGAAGAGATAATCCAAGTTTTCTTCAGGGTCCACTGCAGGAGAGAGTAACCCGTTGATGTCTTGAAGTACCCTCTCAAAAGGTTGCGCTATCCTTTGAGCCTGAACATTGCCAAAGGTCTTGGTGAATCCAAGAGGGTATGCGTGGTAGGTGTGGCGATCGCGTGCATCTGGGGGAAACAGGGCCTCGATCTTCGTGAGGTCTGCAAGTGCCCCAGACTGGCGAAACCTTCGAGGAACCCTTCTACGAACCCTGAAACCATCCCCATCGAATACAGGTCGCTCGTGACCATCTTCCCTTCTCCGAAGATTCACCCGAACCCGGTCCGGATCGGTGGGTGGAAGGTCATAAAGTTCGGCATACAGTCTGTGAAGGTTATGACCCGACACGTTCGTCCAGTCATCGACCTGCCTGAAACTATGAAATAGCGGAAGATGGACATCAGAGATATGAATGGAGGCATGACGGAAATGAAAGTACATACGTGATGTGATGGGCTATGGAGATCGACATCAACCTTATGTTTTCCATGTCCCTGTCCGAGTCCCAAGATTGACGCTCCTGTTCCACAGTCCTTGTCGCATGAAAGGAACATATCGGCTGGTTTTGTCCATACTTGATGGTCAGAGCCACCGGCGAGTTGTTTTCCAGAAAGAAATTGGAGGCTGCTTTCCATGACCTTGGTGCTGCATCCACCCATCGTCGCCATTGGAAACGGATCTGGTCGTTGAGGTCACGAGCGTCCCTGAGAGTCAGTTGGAGCGTCCTGTTTCTCTCGTCTAGTCGGCCCCTATGAAAAGACATGTGAGACATGGGGGAGACAACGGGAGTCTGTAAAATTGGACTCACAGGATGTCAGTAGCGCGTGACACAGACTGCAGAGAGATGGGATCTGGGTAGTCTTGATTGCAATCAATGTCTTGGAATCTCATCCTTGACAATACGAATGCAAAGAACATGACCACCATGTAAGCGTTATCGACAGACAGAGAGCTAGAAGATGCGCCATCGACAGGGCGCATGTCCAGTGGACCTTCTTGGTCATCCAAGAGAGAGTTGGGAGTGAAAGCTAGCCAAATCTCTTCTTGGCCTCTGGACCCGACGTACATCATCCTTCCGGTCGTGGAGAACGGAAGCTTGGTGTGGGTGTCAGGCCAGAGCCTGAACATCCTTGAGAAGGTGAGGAGGATGTGCCAGGTATGATCTTGATAGACTTGTGGGGAAGGGAGCACCGCGTCGATGCCCACCCTAGAACCCAGATAAAGCGAGAAGTCGATGAAATGGCCTTCTATGAATGGAACCACGTTCTCGTCGTCGATGCGAAGAAGGAAGTGTGGGTTGAACAACACCGACCAACGATTCTTGAGCAAGTACATGGCGTTGCGAGCGTTCTTGTCCTCGAAGAGGCGCTTCAAGGTGGAGAGGGGGACCTGCTGATGACCGACACGCCTGAATTCCACATCAAAGTCAGGGTCTTGATCTGGTCGAGTGAACCTCATAATGGCCTCATCGACGTCACGCTGGTGGTAAGCGTCGTCGGAATGCAAGTGTACAGGAACGTCAGCGATGTCAAAAGGAGCCTCGGCAGTCTGGTCATGCTCCAGCAGGGGATCTGTGTCTGGGACATGCTCCTGGGGGTTGTCCTCAGGACCTGAGCCAGGTCTAGCAATGTAGTGAGACACACTCGGAATGAAAAACATGCAAGACCACAAACTCGGAGTCGATCTCTGGTTCCGAGATGATCTCTATGTCAGAATCAACGATGATAGGGGCCTGAGAAGACATGGATTCAAGCTGGAAAAGATGAGCAGGAAAAAACGAGGATGCAAGGAAGTGATGGAAACTAGACAACAATAGGGATTTCCCAGTACTACAGTACATTAGACAGGAATAAAACTAAGTAAGAATTAACTCACCTCAGCCGCTGCCCAAGAGGATGAAAAGGACTCAGGTGCCTGTAAGCAAAGTGAAGGTAAATATGCTATGGGCAAAGGTATACTCGCATTAGGCCATGCCCTGATGAATCTGAGAGAATACCATTGTATGTAATAACAAATGTCGTAACATCAGAAGAAACCGAAAAGTTTAAGCGAGCGAGACAAATTTACTTTCTGTTGTATATTACATGATTTCCGAAGTTCCTAGAGCATGGGAACTTCGGGTTGGCGTGGGTATTTCTGGAAAGATCTTCGGATCCCTTGTATGCCCTAGTTACTAGTTCTTCATCCAAAAGCTCTGATGTTACCAAGGCGTAGGAATTTATAAACAGCTGTGGGAATCGTATGGAAAACCTTCGGATCCTCGGGTCCTTCGGATACTTCGCCGAAGTTTGGCTTGTGATATATTACCGTCAGAAAGGACAGGACACACTAAGCGGACAAGATGTTCTTATTCTTCAGGGAAAAATAGATGCTTAACGTGGCGGTGCATGGCTGAATGAGCTTGCTGTCGAGTAGCGTGTGCAGCATAGCTGAGGACGTGAAATGCAAGGTGACAGATACTAAACAAAGGCAGGATTTTCCCACTACTACAGTCCGTTATCTATAAATGAAACTAAGTAAAAGTGAACTCACCTCAGCTTCTGCCTAAGAGGGCTAAAACGACTGAGATCTCCGTGAGCGGAGAGAAGGTATATATACTATGTGAAGAGGTATACTTGCATCGAATCATGCTGTGAAGAACCTTAAAGAAGGACATAATATATATTAATGGATTCAATAGGGTCAAAATAAATAAAAGTTCAAATGTGTATATCCGAAGTTCCGAGGGCGCAGGAACTTCGGGTTGGCGTGGGTATTCTCGGAAAGGTCTTCGGATCCTTCGGATGTCTCGAGTCACGTTCCTATATCCAAAATAATCTGATGTTTCGCAAGGCATGGAAAGTCCGGATCAGGGCGGGAACCCTCGGAAACACCTTCAGATCCTTGGGTCAATGGGGTCAATCGGATCTAAAGGCTTGTTCGATTGCTGTCACAAGGGATGTGAACATGTGGCATGGTGATCGAATGTACCCGGCCCAAGGAAATCAAGCCTGATATATGATTTCTGAATTCAAATTAGCAAGCCTGAATGGCGTGGTGGCACATGCGACATATATTGCACGTAAGCGAGATACAAATACCGGCGGAAGTGAACATGAACAAACGGCCAAGGACCTACGCGTAGAACATGGTCTCAAAGGTGTCATCGTCGATGCTGTCGCTATTCTCCTCCTCCTCCTGGTCATCGTCATCGAGAACCCATTCCATTTCGGTGTCCTCGTCAACCTCGACATACCTCTCCTTCTTCTTTCCATCGACCCTGGACGACTCCTTGGACTTCAGATTCTGCAAGACGACGCGGCTCGAGGAGGGGTGTGTGGTGGGACGACTGACGCTACCGACACGGGAGCGTTTGGTGGCTGGACCAGCACGATCGGCTACAGGTGTGAGACGGAAGCGTGAGACAGGGACGTTTGAGAAAGGGAGGATGACTCACGGGAACTGATGGCGCTGGAAGTGGGAGACCGAGGGGGGCGCTTGCTACTGCCTGCAGCGGTGACCGGCTTCTGCTTGACGGTCTTGTTCTTGGATGGCAGAGGTGTGTCAGGGACGCGAGCTGCAGCAGACCTGGCTGACGGACGGACGGGACGCGATTGTTCTGAAAGATATCGAGGATGTTCCCCAAGGTCATGTGGAGCGAAGGAGGGGATTGGATACTTACGATGATGAGCGGCGTGGCGAGGGTTTGCCTCGGCATGCTTGAGATTCTGGATCTCTTGTGTGATGGCTGAGGCATGAATGAATGGCGGAACAGGGTAGTCTGGTGGCTGTGACGTACTTTCCAGACCCTCGCTTCCATATCCTGGATGTGAACACCGGGGTCAGTTTCCGTAACGGACAGATACAGTGACAAAGGTCCAGAGTAAAAACACCGATATCATGGAGAGGGGGTAACATTGGAAAACACGGACAGAGCAAATGATGATTAAGACGACACGCGAATTCACTGATATGCGGTGCATGTTGCCATATCGATGACGATGACACAGATGGTGGCAAGGTGCCGACATCCGGCACGGTCAACGATGTCGGTGAAATGGAATAACGAACGGTCGACACTCACCCTGTTCGGCCGTGGTTTGCGTCGGAATGTCTGTGGGGGTGCTTCGGGCACGATGAATTATCTGTGAGAAGTTCGGGTCAAACGGGTCCTCGATGGACGAGTCGCCGTCGACCAACGTGCCCGGCATGGATGGGCCGTCGGTACCCACATCCATGGCCTCGGTATCGGTTGCGGCAGCGGAGGTGGAAGAACGGGTGGCTCGCTCGGATGGGGCAGTCGGTGCAGGGGCCGCTCCAGCCTGGGAGCTGGAGAAGTTCCCCAAGTGTCGCGTGGATGATGTGTCTGCAGTGGGTGATCAATTGGGGAGTAGATCTATGAATAACAATTGGAGACATACGCCTGATCATCTCAGTCAATTGGTCCGTCGCCGGGAACACGAATCCGAGACCCATCAATACCTCGCGATTCCTGGACGCGGAGAAAAGGCACTGCGTCCAGGTGGATGAAGTGTCGGCAGTCGAGGCGTCGTCCTGAGAGGTCTGACCAGAAGCGAAGTACTCGAAATCCATCTTCTCCTCCACGGGAAGATCCACGACGTTGGTGAGGATGTCTTGGAGGTCAACGCCGTCCTCGCGTTCCGCGTACGCACTGGAGACCAGGAGCTGTCCGAATAGATTTCGGTTTAGCACCTCGCCGGTAAGGACGGGAAGGAGATCGCTCACTTTGACGAGATTCCTGACGACGGGCTGGATCTGGGCACGGATGGGACGGACCTTGCTCTTCTCGTCCATGTCGGTCGCTGGATCGCAGGCGGGGGGGCATGCGAGGATGGCGCTGACGAGCTTCTTGATCGCATCCAGATCCTTCTTCTTCTGGGCCGTGATCGCCATGCGCTTGTTCGAAGCGTCGACGTTGAAGGTGGTCTGGAGGGCGGCGAAGGTGTCGATCTCGATGTTGTCAGGCCAAGTGAGTTTTCTGCAATCGGGAAAGGGATCGGATGGGGCTGCAGGACGGCCTTTGTGCTTGGAGAGCATCGGAGACACGACGGATTCGAGGATGGCGCGGATGTGAGCAGCCCCACCCCCTTGGATGGAAAGAAGGGGGATGCGGTACTTGTACAAGATGCAATATTCGGCGATGGCCGTTGAGATTGTCGCCTTGCGGAAGTGGGATTCGCTCGGTCCGGCGGTGCTCCCCCATTGGACGGTGTGGAAGTCCAGGAGTTTGGCGGTCCGAAGGAATCCGGTGGGATTGTTCTCCAGGAGGACGACCTTCATGCTGCGTTCCATCCAGTCCTTCGGAGCGGCATGCCTCCAGTTGGCCTTGACGATGTCCTTGGCGACATTGTCGACCACGAGGACCTCTGCCCCCAGCTCACGAGCCATGAAAGCGTCTGTGTGAAGTGAGTCCACCACAGAATGTGGGTGACTTGGAGGACTACCCACCGTCCGATTCGTTCTCGTCCCGGGCCAGTTCGACCATATTTCCGGAAAGAAGCCTCGGAACCTTGACCTTCTCGGTAGGTTTGTGGTCCTTCTCCAGGTGCATGAACTCCTTTACCGACTTGATAGTGTCGGGGCGCATAGGTATCTTGGCGTTGACCAGCTCCTCCTCCATTGTTAGGAGGGCCGGGAATGCCTGAACTAAGGCCCAGATTGTCTGTAGAATGACAATTCTTATGCTGACATCTGTGTCGACAGACTTGAGACTTACCGCCTGGCATGCGTTGGCGACGAATTCGCTCCTGAGGTCGGGGTGAGCGAAGAAAGCCCGAATCATCTCAGCTGTGGCAGATCCTATCCTCCATGGACCACCGACGATCTTGTGGTTGTAAACTAGAGGGCTATACCACGAAGATATCTGTATGATCCGTTAGTCGGTCCGATCCACTGATAATCGTACACCACACAAATATCAGTGAAATTATCGATATGTCCATAGTGTTGGAATGTCGGCGAAGCCACGGATGCGACGTCACCGTCATCCATGTATCACCCATATATCGGTGGAATATGTATAGTAACGGGAGAACGAGGTCAGACTCACCTCCATCCAGGATCTCGGAACGCGTTGCAACTGCTGGGACAAAGAGGTCCACACCGAAGCTGACATGAATGGCACCAGCTCGGGAATATGGGGGGAGTTCCTCATCTGCAACACAAGTTTCGCTTTCGAGGCGCTATCTTGCCATGCCTTCTTCACATCGTCGCCGAGGTTGTCCAATCGGCCCTCGATCTCCATGACCTTGTAGATCTCCTCGAGTTTCTCGACGACGAGATCGACGTACACCTCATATTTGGATGCCCACTTCGGTGAGTCAATCCCGAAATACTTCCACGTATCGCCCTTGCCAAACTGTTCCTTGTAGATCATGTCGATCTCATGACGGACCTCATCACTGATCGCCGCTTTGACGGGCTTGTGATGGAAATTGAGGAGCAAAATACACTCCTCGAGATAGAATCTGGCAGCTTTGACCGCATCTTCATCCGATGCAGGCAGTTGAAGAATGCGTTGTTGATGTTCGACTTTGGCGGCATCCCATGCCACCGTGTTGAAGCACATCTCAAGTCGGTGCTCCAAAGATATGACCAACGCGGCCAGTAGCTATAAGATGTCCTTTAATCTGAGATGCGTCAGAGGGGACTAGACACTCACCCCGCCATGTTCAGACAACAAGTCTTTCGTCAACGTCGTGATCTTGAAAATGTCGGAATGGATGTAATGGGTGGAAGGAATGTGAACGATCGTCTCAAGCAGTCTCCAAATGAAGTCTTGTTGTAGGAGGGTGCGGACCTTTGTCGACTGTGACTGCGCACGAGCCGAGGACTTGATGTGGCAGTCTCTCCAGGTCTCATTGGATGACTTCATCATTCGGAATGTTTGCACAATCCCCTCCTCTGCAGTCTCCGCATAAGTGTACAGACGCTGGTTCGTCGACAAATGAACCCCAAGCCGCTCCCCACATTCGTCCACTTTCGCTGTGAGAGATGCCGATCAATCCGAAACATCATCACAAGATAGGATATGTGATCACCTTTGTCATAGATGGCGACGATCCACATGCCTTGCATATCGACGATAGCTTGATTTACTTCGAACTTCTTCAGGGCATCTTCAACGTCATTGGGATCAATTTCCTCTTCACCCTTCTCCGCTTGAGACTTGAGACACTTGTAGAATGTATACGCCTTCTTGGTCTGAGCATCCTTATGCTTCAGCCACTCCTCGAGCGCAGCACGACGATGGCGCCCTCCGGCAGCTACAATCTCATGATCTTCTGTGTCATAGTCCCACGTCAAATGGAGGACAGGAAGGTGCTGGCCACATCGGTCGATCTCCTCAATACTGAAATTCTTTTTGACGGAGTCCTGGACAATGACGTCGATAGGAATAATGAGAGGGATGGCGGAACTCATAGAGAAACGGTCGAGACCGTTGGTCATAAAGGAATCTAGAAGCTTGCACTTCTCTGCCGAGTTCAGAGAGCGGGGGTTATACATCCCGAACTTGAAATCTCTGCTCAGGATGTCCGTCCGAGCGTATCCGATGAAAGCATCACGAGACTTCTCCTCGAGATCGTAGAACGCGTCCATGTATTCGTCCATCCCGGTCCCTTTTCCGGTTGTCAACGTCGCCGGAACACCTTTATTGTGCTGCCTCCGACCAGCTTTCTCCACTGCCTTTCCTTTACCTTTAGTAGTAGCGGCGCCTGTCGACATCTTAGTTCAAAGAAAAAAAGTTGAAACAATGCCGCACTAACTCGGATCAGATTCAACGTCGCTTCCATGTCCGTGTGACATTTTAACTCGATGTGGTCATCATACATCATAATCGCCGATATTGACGGTACTGGTTAACATCGGTGGTTTTTGATGATGTGCACACATATGCAAGAGGCCCTCAACTGCTGATATCGTCAACGCTGCTGTATATCGGTAATATCTGTATCATGATATACAATATGTTTATGTATGGATATTGACGACATCCCATCTTCTGTGTGATGTCGATGGATTTTTATGCCGTCCGACGAGCTAGACACAGGCAGGTATTGCCTAGTACCACAGTACATTAGCTAGGAATGAAACGAAGTAAAAGTAAACTCACCTCAGCCGCTGCCTAAGAGGGCTAAAACGACTGAGGTACCTGTAAGTGGAGAAAAGGTGTATATACTGTGGGCAGAGGTACACTCGCATGAAATAATGCTGTTACGAACATGAAAGGACATGATTTGTAGTAATGGATGCCATAATGACACAAGAAACCGAAAAGTTAAAGTGAACAAATTACATGAAGTAAATCCGAAGTCCCGGGGGCGCGGGAACCTCGGGTTGGCGCGGGAATTTCCGGAAAGGTCTTCGGATCCCTTGGATGCCCTGAGTTAACAGAGTTCATCCAAGGCTCTGATGTTCTGAAGGCATGGGAATTTGAAAACAGCTGTAGAAACCTGAAGGAAAACTTCGGGTCCCTGGGTCATCCGGGTCCTTCGGATCCTTCGGCTTGTGATTGATTACCGTCACTTGACATAGTCATCGGGATGTGTCTACGTTGAATCACTAAGACTAATAATTGAGTCTTCCTCGTCCGGAATATACTCGTCGCTTCCCCGTCGTCGGTTCCTCTGTCTCTGTCTGGTCGACATTCCTTGGGATTGTGTTTCTTCAGGGGGCGTGTCCACGTAGTATATGTCGTCCGACCACTTCACCTTCAGATACTCGCGGCACTTGAGCATCTCCATGCGTTCTTTACTCACCCAGAATCTGTTGAAACGCTTCATGACCTTCTTGGACAATCTTGTACGATATATAATTAGTATTTCTGTCACGGTGAATCTTATTGGAATCACAATCACTCACGAAAGTTTGAACTTGAGGTCAGTATCGATCACCTGGCCTGCTCCCCATCTCTCCCATAGCGCCAATTCTCCCGCATCCTCACAGTCCGCCTTCGTCCATCCGCTGTGTTTCATCGCACCCAACCCTCTCTCCACCACATGCTCCACAATCCGTCTTGTTCCCTCGTCCTCTAAGAAAGGCATATTCGAAATATTCCGCTTGTTCAGTGGAGGGATCCCGATCTCTGACTTCCTGCACACCGGGCATTCAAATTCTGCATTCATCATGGCTCCATGTGTCGGGAAGTCCTGCGCAAAGTAGTCGTATTTTTGGCACCATGCCTGTAGAATGCAGCTGGCACAGTACAGGTGATGGCATGTGCGCATTCGGGTCACATGCATTCTATATGTCTTTGTTTAATCCACATGGTTGAAGGAGGGGGACACTTACATGGCTTCATGACAGCTTTGGAATAAGGAATATAACATTGAGTCATGGTAGAAAGAATGAGAGATAAGCCACACTCACATATTGCACTTCAACACTTCCTCAACCATCGCATTTATTTCCTTCAAAACTTTGATGTCATCGTCAGCTTCCTTGGGTAGTTTCCTCTGCTTCCCAATCTTTGCCCTCATCCGAGCAATAATATCCTGGTCTTCACCTGCTTCTCTCTCTAGTTCAGCATTCCTCGCGGTCAACACTGCTATCTGCTCCCTCATGAGTTGGACCTCTTTTTGCATATTATCTTGGCTCTTTGATGCTGACACATGCGACGCATGTCCCTTTTCACTGTTAGATATGGCCTGCGAGGCCTCAGCTGGCCCTGGAGTGTCAGGCGCGGTCATCATGCTCCTCAACTGGTTCTGTACATCCACATGCATCCGATCCCCACCCCCTTCACCCTCACCCTCGTCACCTTCTCTATCTGCTCTTTCCACCATTCCTATTATTCATTGTCAGTCATGCCATACACCTTAGCGTATCACTACTCACGGTCTTTCATTGCGACCATCTCCATCATCGCAGCCTGTCGTTGTAGCCTACGTTGAAATTCGGACATCTCGTGAAATATGGTTGTGATGAGTGTAGGAAAAGGCTTGGGTTGTGGATGTGCGTGTTCTGGAAGAACCGAATATGTGTCCGATGGTTTTCTGTAAGACGTATTCATTATTCAATAATGACAGGTTTACAATATGCACTAAAAAAACCTTATATTGCCGACTATTTCCACCAAGATACCCATGTGTCAAATATTGGCAATTTGACAGACACTAGACTATGTCAGGAATTCCCCAGTACTATATTATATTAGCTATGAGTGAAACCAAGGAAGAGTGTGACAGAAACTAGACAAGGGCTAGACAAGGGCAGAAATTGCCCGGTACTAAGCCACTGCCTAAGAGGGCGAAAACAACTATATTCACCTAGAAAAGGGCAGAGATTTCCCAGTACCACAGTACATTAGCTAGGAATGAAACTAAGTAAAAGTAAGCTCACCTCAGCCGCTGCCTATGAGGGAAAAACGACTGAGGTACCTACAAGCGGAGCAGAGGTATATATACTGTAGGCAGATGTACACTCGCATTAAATCATGCTGTGATGAACCTGAAAGAACGGTATCATATGTAGTAATGGATGCTGTAACCAAAGTGAATGAACGAGTTACATTGTGAATCCGAAGATCCGAAGGCGCGGGAACTTGGGATCTGGCGCGGGAATTTTTGGAAAGACCTTCGGATTCTCGGGTCCATTGAAGTGCTTGAGTTCTCTCCAAAGGATCCGATGTTCCGAGGGCGTGGGAATTTCGGAACTTCTGCGGGAACCTGTAATAGATCTTCGGATCCTCGGGTTCTTTGGTCAACCGGGTCCTTCGGATACAAAGACGGCATTTATTACTGTCAAAACTTTCCACTTTCACTCAGAGTCTTTGGATTTCCAATGATACATCATGTTTCTGTTGTGAAAGTAGTTATGTAACAAAGTATCGGTGTTACATTATGCAACTACTTTACAGAATGTCAATGGCGGCGCGGGGGTGGAAGACAATCGTGTGGGCGTATGTATGGTCGAATGGTGATGTATAGACACAACTTCTGGGTACGGAGACGACTGGCCTCAGCGCGGGACTCTTGACGCTGGTATTTTCGCACAAGCTGGCGAGCATCCCATACAGATTTCAGCATCCAGGGCCTGAAATGCCTGCTGGCTGTCATGCGTTCCGGGTTGCTTGGTTCCGCGAATGACGGTGTCCATGGTTGCGTCTCATCAAAATCTTCAACATTGACCTTGTCAAAAGGTTTCTTCACAGTGCGGATATTGCTGAAAAATATTTTTTCAATGGATGAATTATAAAGATTCAACAGAACGTACTTTGGATTGCTGCTTCCGGAGAGTGGAGAACCAGTTTCTGATTTCATAATGGAAAGCTGTAGGATAGTGAGATGGAAGGTTTGAGTTGTGAGATCGTGGTGATGATGGCAAGAGGAGGTGATT
>JBBPQO010000071.1:0-19159 GCA_038092535.1 Xerocomus subilludens | reverse complement strand
GATAATGACCCCAAGCATACCTCTAGAAGAGCCCAGGAATGGTTTGAAGAGCAGGATATCAAGCTTCTAGACTGGCCTGCACGATCTCCAGACCTCAACCCAATTGAACACACTTGGAATCACCTCAAAAGATCTCTCTCAGGTTATGAGAGTGCTCCTACAGGAGTTCATCAATTGTGGAAAAGGGTGGTGGTGGAGTGGGGGAAGATTTCTGTGGAAGAGTGTCAAAAATGGATAGAAAGCATGCCTAGAAGGGTTGGGGCAGTTATCAAGGCCAAAGGAGCTCATACCAAGTACTAGATAGTTAAATTTTTGTAAAGTCAAAAAACTGTCCACATTACATGTCATTTTCAAATGGCTGCTATTCTATCAATTTTTATCCAAATCACTTGATTTTTGGACCAATAGAAGGCCAAGCGTATATACTTCATCCCATACACTTGTAGTTTAGGGCTAGGATTAGGGGTTATTGTATTTAGTCATAACTAATGTAAAACATGCAAATATGTGGACAGTTTTTTGAGCCACTGTAGCTTGTGCACTTTTGGTGGGAATGGGAATGGTGGGATGTTTATAGGAATTGTCAGACTCAGAGTTAGGTTCAACAGCAGTGGAGGTTTCAAATCGAGAAGAGGAAGAAAGGCAGGATTTGAAAGATGAAGGAAAAATAGAAAGAGAAAGGGTGAGGTGAGGAGGATGAAAAAGGAATTGGTTGACATGTTCTAAATAAGAATTGCATTGGTTTTGAGGTAAAGATAGGTAAATGTGACAAAAGGTGAAATAGATAATAGCAGGCATGAGAGACACTATGAAGGTGGAAAAACCATGGAGGTGCAAAATAGTTAAAATGCAAATGGAAAGGGCTTCCAGAGCAAAGCAAAGAGGGCTTTCATTTGTCTCAGAAGATTGAAGTTGTTGGGTGGAAGAAATGTCATGGAACAAGTGGATAAGTTCATGAGTGATGACATCATCATGATAGAGAGGATCATCTTTGAAAGTGAAGAGAATATGGAGGGTATTGATAATGGCAGCATAAAGGAGATGAGCAGCATGAGTGGAGAGGACATTGGATAATTGTTTCGAGAGTGGAGGGGTGAACTGGGGGTTGATTGTAATGAGGAAACAATGATGGAAGAGAGGAAGGACATTGTGGTGGAAAGGTAACTTTCATCTGTGAGATACTCATGTAGAGACCATCAAGCAAAAGAAAGTCTACCTTTTTAGAGATTATGGTATTGTTTATAAGAGAAAAGAATGGAAGCAGAGTGTTGGAGGTTGGATTTGGGTTTCCAGGTATTCTTTGCCAAGGAGTAGCTTTTCCAGGAGGTCAGGTATAGTTGCTTAGCCTTGGAACCCTTGTGGGAGAGGATAGCCTCCACTTTGTACTCTTCTTTGTTATCAATGACATCAGGTGGAGGTTCAGGAAAGGAAGGTCTGTAGAAATTGGTGGAATGATAAGACAATAAGAGAGAGGCATGGAAGATATTGTGTGTTTTCCAGGTACCAGGAAGTCAGAGTTGATAGGTGAGGGAAGATAAAATGTGGATGATTTCAAAGGGGCCCAATCATTTGGGTGCAAGCTTGCAAGAGGGGTAATGAAGGCAGAGATAAGTTGTCTCAAGCCAAACTTTCACCTATTTTCCAGGAGGAGAATCAGCAGGTATATCTGGACGATATGAGTTTTCTAGCTGATTTATATATGGCTAGGGCTTCTTTGTGGGTTTTGTTAAGGGAGGACAGTCTATTCTTAAGAATGGGGAGTAAGATTTTACCTAGAGGCAGGTAGAAATGAGGTTCATAACCATAGAGTAGAGAGATTGGAGATTGCTTGGTGGAGCTATGGGGAGTGGAGTTGTGATGAAATTCAGCAGAGGATAAGGAATATGCCCAGGACATAGGGTTGTTGGCACAGAAGATATGAAGATAAGTTTCCAGTTCCTGATTGATTTGCTCAGTTTGTCCAGTGGTTTGGGAATGATAGGTGGTGGACAGTTGTACATCATACTTTAGAAGCCAAGTGAGTTCTCTAGCAAAGGTGGAAGTGAATTGGGGTCCACAATCAGAGATGAGGGTATCATGAAGGACAAAATGTTTAAAGACATTGTTAAGAAATACTTGGGCAATTCTGGTGGTGTCAATGGTTTTTGAACAAGGCTTGAGAATTACCCCTATTGTAAGACCATGGTCTACTATGACTACAATAGAATCATGACCTACGAATGGAGGGAAATTGATAATAAAATTGACAGAGTTATTTGAACAGAAGGATGTGTGAGGAAGAAATAGAGGCAAGAGGTGGGGCGGTAGAATGGGTGTTAACTTTGTTCTGTTGACAGATAGCACAACTATCAATAAGGTTTTTGACAAAGGAGGCTAGGCCTGGCCACTAGTAATCTTGTTTGAGGATAGATTTGATATAGAAGATACCCATATGACTGGAGAACAGAGAAGAGTGAATAGTGTGGAGTAAAGCAGATTGAGAAGGGAAAGGAACAAATATACAACCTTTAAAATAAAGATGGCTGTTATTGAAGGTCCAATCAGACAGGGTGGCACAAGAGAAAAGAGGGGATCCTTCATTGATTGCAGCCAGAATGTGAAGGAAAAAAGGATTCAAAGGAGTAGAAACAGAAATAGATTTAGACAAAGTAAGATTGAGGGCATTAATAACAATAGGGTCAGGGATGATGGGGGAGTCTTGGTTATTGAGGGAGATATCAGAAAGATCTTTTCAAGAAAAAGCATTAGCAGGATCCATTTGTGAACTGGGAGTGATAATCCAATTGATATTAAAATACTGTAAAAAGAGAGCCCAATGGGCTTGACAACAAGATAACTTGCAAGGGTCTTTGATGTATGAGAGATTTTTGTGATTGGTGATAATGGAGAGAGGGAAAGGAGTTCCCAGGAGGTAGTGTTTCCACTCAATGAGGGCAAGGATTACTGCAAGGAGTTTCCTATCATAGATGTCAAAGTTATGTCCAGCAAGGGAGATGGCCTTCAAGAAATAAGCACTGGGGTGAATATTGCCATTGGAGTCCTTTTGCATGAGATTAGTGCTGGCAGCAACAAGGGAGGCATTGGTCATGATAGAGAAGGGATGAGAGGTGTCAGGAATGGAAAGAACTGGGATGAAAGAAAAGACCTGGTAAAGGGCATCAAAGGCACATTGTTGGAGGAGACTCCAAATCCAAGGTTAATCTTTCTTGGTGAGGAACATAAGGGGGGTGATGATATTGAAATAGTTAGGGATAAATTTGTGATAGAAGTTTGTAAAGCCCAGAAAAGAATGAACTCCCTTGACAGAGGAGGGGGATTTCCAATCAGTGATGGCAGAGAATTTGGTGGGATCCATATGAATAAGTCCATTGCCAATGATCATTTCCAAATATTCCATGGTGGGGGTGTCAAAGGAACATTTGGAGATTTTGACAGAGAATCCACTTCATGAAGTCTTTTGAGGATGTGTCAAGTATGTTCATGATGAAGTTTCAGGGTTCTGTGGGTGTGAATACCAAGATCATCCATATAGATTTTGAGTCAAAGTTTGGTGATCATATTAGTGAAGGTATGGTTCATGAAGGCTTGAAAGGTGGTGGAGGCATTACAAAAGCCAAAAAACATAACTGTGGGTTTGAATAAACCAAGAGGAGTGATGAAAGCCACTTTCCATTGATTGGTTTCTTGGATATGAATGTTGTTATAACTCCAGCAGATATCAAACTTGGTGAGATAATTTGACTTTTTCATATCATTGACAAGTTCAGAGATAAGGAGAAGGGGGTAGGCATTCTGCACAGTGTGGCTATTGAGATATCAGTAGTCCTGACAAGGGTGAAGAGACTCATCCTTCTTTGGGACAAGGAAAAATGAAGAGGCTTGGGGAGACTAAGAAGGGACAATTCAACCAGTTTTAGGATGTTCATTGATGAAGGCTTTATAGGTTTCTTTCTCAGCTGGGTTAAGTGGATATACCTTGGTGATCTTAGGGAGGAAGGTGTCCTTCAGGTTGATGGTGTGATTGAAGGAATGGTGAGGCAGAAGTTGGGCATAGGTGGATTTGGAAAAGACATCAGCAAAGTCCAAACAGAAGTCAGGGATGGATGGATATGTCTTTAGGTTTCTTGGCCTGAGCAAGTTCCATAGATATGGTAATCATCTCACTCTCTTGGAGAGGATACTCATGAAGAAACCTCTCAACCCTCAAGGAGAAATTGATGGAGAAGGTTTTCCAGTCGATGATGGGATTTCATTTCTGGAGCCAGGGCATTCCAAGTATGATCTGGGAATAAGCAAGTCAGACAACCATGAATTTTACCATGTTGAAAAACAATCCATAAGAGAATAAAATGGTGGAGGTCCATTGGATAGTTCCCTTGGTATTGGGAGTCCCATCCACATTGGGGTGATGACTGGGTTAGGGATGGGGGAAGGTCTGAAAGGTCCTTGGATCAAAAGATGAGGGTTGATGAAGTTTCCTGTTGTGTTGGAGTCAGTGAGGGCAGTGGTGTCAACAGTTTGTTTTGATCCATGTAATGAAATAGGAAGATGCATGGTTCTATTGTTTTGGGGTGCTACTAATACATGGTTCAAGGTGAGGGAAGGAGACATTGCAGCAGCTTCCCATTTTAAAAATCCTGTGCTCTCTTGATTCCAGCAGTGACTTCATCAGTGAAGACTTCAGTGAGTTCTTCTATGGGTTCTTGTAACATGTTTGAAGGACAGAGAAGATTTTGTCATTTGTTTTGCCCAAGGTCTTCAAGGGGTTGACATATTCATCAAGTTTGGAATGAACAGGTTCTTTCTTGGGAACAGGAGGTGGGGTGGTTTCAGCATTTCAGATGTTCTGGTTAGAGGAAGAGGAAGGACAAGTGGATTTAGTATGAGTGGAGGAGGAGTGACAATTGTTAGCACTGTGGTCTTTCTTTCTGCATCTGAAACAAGGTCCATCATGGATACATCTAGCCTGTTCATTCAGAGTGAGTTTGGACAAAGAGATGCTATCGATGTCCATGGTGTTAGAGTCTTTCTGAGAGTGAAAGGTGGAGGGTTGAGGTCACCCACTACAAAGCAATTGGATCCTCATCTTCTGAGCATGGAAAGTTTTGGCTTGTTTGATCCAGGCATTGATGGTATCAGGAATGGGTGACATGGATAGGATCATAGTGGTGATCTTCTGGTCAACACCCAGAGAAAACTGATCGATAAGGGTAATGTCATCAGTGATCCCAGCTTTACTAGCAAGATTCTGAAAGTCAGTGATGTATTGTTGAAAACCATTGTCAAAGGTTTCATTGGGATGCTTGGTAGACTTCTGAATAAGCTTGGAGAGGTCAAGGTGAGTGGTGGCTTTGGTATCAAAGGAGTAAAATGTAGACTCAAAGTTGGTGGTAAATTTATCAAAGGTTTTCTCAGAGGTAGCAACAGAGGTATCAGCAAGTTTGTCATACCACATCTTAGTGAAAGAAGCTCCACCTCCTTCACTTATCTTGTTCTGGGTGGTTGTGACTTTTCCTTCATCAGAAGAATACAATGAAGAGTCTAGGGCAAAGTAGGCCCTCATGGCTTTGATCCAGTGAGAAGTGTTGGAGTATTTTCCAGAGAAATTGATGGGAAGTGTTACTTGAAGTTCAGTTTTAGAGGACATGTTGACCAATGGGACAGGGGTTGCAGGAATGACAGGTGGTGGAACAAAGGGGGCAGCAGAACAGAGGGTACTAGGATGACAGGTGGTAAAACTGAGGGTCTAGGATTACTGGGGGGTATGAATGGTCAAACAGAGGATCTAAGGTTGCTGGGAAGTGCTAGTGTTACTGGGATAACTGGATTACTAGGATGAGGGTTTGAAGGGGTATTGGTGATAGAATGAGGGGGTGTGTTGACTTTGATGTTACTGCCCTTAGACTTGGATTCAGGGATATCAAATGCTCTGCAGAAACTTGTGGTGACAATGGGGTAGGTCCTATGCCTAAAGAGGTGGGACTGAAGAGATTCTTGATCTTTTGTTATGTCAAGCATATGACAATGTTTGCTTACTAGTCAATGTTCTCAGGTGATACTCACAAAGAAACCAACATCTGAAGAGTTGATGTTCAAGAGACAATGAAGGAATGGAGATTTGAGTAGAGGACTTGACTAAGGGTAGTTCATAAGAACTCAAGAGTGTTTCAAGAGGGAACTTGACTTGGAATGAGACTTAATAGTACACTTGTATTGCATAGATCAAGAATATATCTCTCCATCCCTCCAATGCTTTGACAATCTAAATTAGACAGTTACAAAAGATTAGAAGTTAGATGAAATAAAGTTGATCCAATCTTTTTAGTGGCCACAGCAAATACTATGGCTGTCTAACCACTTGGTGGAGGTCTGGTATGCAGGGAAGATGGATGGATACTAAAGGCAATAGTTCTGGTAGCTCCAATGAGAACCACATCACCAATGATGTTGTCATCACCAGACTCAATTCATCATAAAATCGTTATCTTGCCTCATCAGGACAGAATTCATATGATTGTCTTGCAAGAATATCTTTGATGGTAGTCTTGTGTCTTGTCTTATCATTGGACCCAGATAAACCATAGACAAAGCATATAATAAATCTTGTGATTGCAAGGCCCATAGCTGCATGATGCCTAGCAACAAAAAAAAACACATCAGATGAAGACACTATCACATTCCAGTCATCTACTGGAAATTCCAAGCCATGCAGAGCTTGACTTGTTTTGAGGGAAGAAAAGGCTTGCTCTTCAACCATGTTCAAGTGGGGAGGATGGAAAAAAGACAGCTGTAATATGCACTGCCTGTCATTGTTTGAGGTTGAGCCTACTGGTTCATGACTGAGCATATGGAAGTTTTCAAGTTGGGTAAAAAGAAAAATGCTGGAAATATAGGAAAGTAAGGCAATTATACAAAATTCCACAGATTAGGTTGATATTCCTTTTTATTAGAAGTCTTGTATAGTATGTAGCTGTAATTGATCATGGTACTATCTCATAGATGAAAGTTGTCCAGAATGTTCACAAGGTCTTTACTTTGAATATAATGCAAAGAAACAGTGGATAATGGAATAGTCCAACAGAAAATATAAATATCAAATATAGAGTGATGAATATTGGCATGTCATATTATATCAGAGAAAACTGGCTTCAATATATCTAGCATCTAAAAAAATGGCACTAGGGCCTTTGGAAACCTCTATAAACACTTTTGAAAAGTTCTGTTGTGCTGTTTTGCCATGGGGCTTTCTATAGTAGATAGTCCCCCCAGTAGGAAAAATATTTGATAAAAACTCTTTCTTGGTTTGTGGTTGACAAGGAAGGACTGCCATTGAAAGTATCTTAAAAAAGTATATATGGTGAGAGCAATTGCAATCACAATAGTGGAAATGATTTTGATGTTATGATGAATGGCCAGCCACATCTTCGCCACCATAATTCAAGACTTTTTGGATTAAATCAAATGGAAGGAGATGATGAGAGTGGTGGGCAGATGTCCTTTTTTTCAACAGTGTGTCTAGAAGCTGCTCACAAAGCAGAAGTAGAGCAGAAAGATTCTGGTGTTGAGAAGAGTCTGAAGTCTCAAGAAAAACAGTGTCTTCTACAAAAATGACATATAGTGTTCAATGCATTCAGGCAGAATACATGCATGAATTATCCAATCAATGTTTAAAATCACACTTCAAGCAAAAAAACTACAATTCAGAGAAGAGGACATGAGATTGTTGAGTGGATCTTTGATGTACAATCAAGCCTTCACCATCTTCCATGAACTTGAAGTCTGAACTTTTGCCCTCTATTCAAGCAGTTTTTCCTACAATATATATATCATGCATATTTAACATGGGCATGTGGAGTGGGCATCTGATGGTGAAAAGAGTTGTTACTTTCCCCAAAGATAATCCTACAACACTTATTAGCATGGCAGAAGCACAATGAATAATACTAGATACTCATTGAAAAATATTGGGCCTTACAGATGTCTTTTGATTGGATTTCATGGCTCTGTTTGTATAATAGTTGATTGTTAAAGTCAATCCTGATCTCCTGACAAAACTCCAGAACTCTGGAGTTAGTATTCAGACAGAAGGGACATTGGCTTCATCTTATGTGGTGTGCCCTTGTCAAAGGCAAGTCCCCAGTATTTCAGAGGAATGTATGTAATGCAGAGGATCAGGGGTTGAAGGTCAGAGGATCAGAGGTCAGAGGTCAGAGGTTCAAAGGTTTGAGCAAGGTGGGTCAAGATTAATGAGCTGAGGGAGAGGATGACAAGAGGAGGACTAAATGGGCAAGGGGGGAAACTAGAACTAGAATCAATATTCAAACTGAGGGTACAGGAGCAGAGTACAAAGTTTATATACAGAACAAAGTGACAGTATTGGCAATTCCGGCAGAGGTCTGGAGGACCCACCTGTCGAGAGAATGATAGTGTTGGCAATTCCGGATCATGTCTGGTAGCCTCTACATGTCAGAGGTGAGACACAGCAGTGACAATAGCCCCTTGGTGTCAGCACCTGTCAGAATATTACAAACGGTCAAATGAGATATCAAAGATAGTCAAATGATAAATAAACATGTGTGAGTCCAATGACTCAGAATGGTCTCATAAGCAAGAACACTCCAGAGATAGTGGAAACAGAAGACCAGAGGTATGGAGTTGGACTTAGCAAAAATCATGGATATGACATTGGTTCCACATCTGTTGAACTACTAAATGTCAGAGTAAATAGATCTTAGGCAATCAGAATACATATGTCTGATGGTATGGTCTGCAGTAACATCATCTCTGACCTTTGGCTCCTCAGGCATCCTATTCTCAGCATCTTTACTTGGGTTCTCTGAAACTTTCTCTTCTACCTTCTCCTTCTTCTCTTTATCCTTGCTGCTGAGGTCTTAGGAAAGCAACGTGGAAATGGGCTGATCAAAACTGAGTTGATATAAATAGAAGGAATTTGAAGTGACATCCAGTTGATTATCCTGGACTTCAATCTAGTCTTGCAGTCTTGCATGATGTATGATAATCACAGTGAAGCAATGCACCAATACACATGCTGTAGCACACTCCTTTGTGACCAAGTTGGAATATTTCAACTGAATGCCATCTGATAGCATGCAATCAAGGATGAAAATAATATCCATAGAACATTCAAGTTTTCTGGTCTGAGGAATTGTATATCCAATACAAATAAATGAACCCAGAAGCCTATGAGCAAAATTCAAAAGTCTTTTGGACTCCAAGAACTCTTGACTTTCCTCTAACATGATGTATCCATAGAGATCAAGTAAGACCTCCTAAGACTTGATGCTCATCATTTCCATTAGAATCACTGGAAGGCTTCCAAGTTAGCTAAGGAGTTATTGCAAGCCTTAGAGACATGAATCTCTATAGACCTAGACAAAACACTTAACTTAATAATCCTTATAATGTACACTCAGCAATTGGCAAGCTTGAATAGAGCTAGAAGCACTAAAACTTAATTCATCTGCCAATAGGCCACAAGTGAACAAATGGATTAGACTGAGATATTCAGCCAGAAGGTAACTACCTTATATAGATATAGGAAATTGAAAATGGGCCAAGTAATGAGGTGAATACCATATGAAGATGTACACATGGGCATTATATGACTGGCATGTTGCTACACCAATATCTATGTAAAGGAAAGGTAAGAAGCTAAAAAAAACTACCATAATATAATATGATGTTGGATTGTAATAAAAACAAGGCCCATCTACCCCAATATGACATGCTATCAGATTGGAATGATTCTACATAGCCAAGGAGCCAAGAAAGAGAGAGGAACTGCTGCAATATAAAATGATGTCAAATTGTGGTAAAAACAAGGTTCATTTATCCCAGTGCAACATACTGTTAGATTGGAATGGATCTACATAGCTAAATGTCATACATGTTACAATCGGCCTATTCTTTTCTTCTCATGATTTATCTTCTATTCACCTGATTACATATCCTTACCCAGCATGTTATAAATCCTCCACTTGCCAGTAATCAGGTTTATCTTATCTTCTGTTTCCTTCGTATGTTCATCATCCTTACCTTTGTCTCAACTGTCCAGTTACTATATTAAGATTCTACAAACCTGCCCTGAACTTTCCCATATACTATATTTACCTTGTTGATTCTTGTCTTGTTTCTTTAACTTGATCTCCCTTGACCATCTTGTACTTTTGTACTCGAGTCATATTGTGTTCCTCTTGATTGTCATAAGGAATCTCCTTTGACCTACCTGTCTACTCTTGAGAGAATTCTTCCAAGAGATGTCTTAGTCCACCTTGAGGAATTCCCTTGAGGAAGTCTAGTCAGTGAAGCCATGGATGAGTCATTGCTGGCCTAGCTCTCAAGTCTCGACACTCAACCTTCAAGGGCTATGCTTGTCCTTATCCAGGCCAAGTGTAACAAAAGATCAAGTTAACCTCAAAAGGGCTACCTTCATTGTAGACCCTCCCTATTATCACTTTGTCTTCCTCATTTTCATCACCTTGGGTTAACCCTTATCAAGGAATCCCTCGAACACCAAAGAAACCTCGTCTTCCACCTCATTCACCTCATCCACCACCACTTCAACTTCCTCCCCTTCCATCTTCTTCATCATCTTCATCACCTTCTCCTACTTCTACCTCCATGTCTGCTTCTACCCTTACCAAAGAAGTCAACCTCAGTACCCCTGAAGAGTTCAATGAATCTGAGGATTCTTTCCAAGGATGGTTCATGTCCGTTAGATTGTACCTTTCCATCAACAACCATATCTATAATTCTGATGAGAGGAAGATTGCCTTTGCACTTTCTTATATGAAGAAGGGAGCTGCTCTTGGATGGGCAACTTCTTTTATCAACCAGGCTGTTACCAATTAGACCTATGGAATCTATGACACCTTTATCAAGGAATTGAAGAAAACTTTCTTGACTACTGATCTCAAGGGTAAAGCCCTTGCTACTCTCCAGTCTCTCGCCCAACATGGAATGGATGTCCTCAAATATATCAATCAATTCAAACTTGCAGCCTACCAAAGCAGAATCACCAATCAGACTGTTTTGATCCATCTTTTCTCTGAGGGGTTGAACCCAGCCCTCATGAAGCAAATTTACTCTATGAATACTGTCCCTGTCACTATTGGGGAATGGTACATCAAAGCAGAGAACTTCCCATTGCAGTGGAATCATTCAAAGCAGATTACCTCACGTCACCCCCCTTCTAAGAAGAATGCAACTTCCTCCCTCCAACTTTATATCCCTCTGGCAGGAAGATCTAAAGATTCCAACACTATGGACATGGATTCAGTCCATATCTTGAGACTTACTCCCAAGGAATGAAAGAGATGTATGGCAGAAGGTCTTTGCTTCTGCTGTCGAAAGGGAGGACATATTAGCAGCAAGTGTCCAATCTTCCCTAACCAACCTACTATGTTTTCGAAACCATCCAAGGTCCAATGAGTTAAAAAGGAGGATGACCCCCTAGCCCTTCAGGAAATTGATGATGATGATGATGAACCTGCTGGAGTAGCCCACATCTCCTTTTCCTTTGACAACCAGGGTTTTTTTAAATGGAGAGCTTCATTCAACACCAAGCTCTCCTTCCCCTTCCATAATGTGTGCCCCTTTAATTGTATCCTCTTCTCCTAAAGCAATGAGAATTCCAATTCAATTGATCACCCCATCGCACACTCTCCAAGTTGTCAAAATCCATGCTCTTATCAACAGTGGTGCAGATATCTCTTGCATCAACTGGCAATTTGTAAAGAAACATGGACTTCCAACCACCAAGCTCAAAGTTCTGATAAAGATTCAGAACATGGATCAATCATCAAACAAAAATGGAGAAATTCATTACATTGTATCCTCTTTACCAACATTGAGGGAATCACTCAGAAGAATATGTTCTACGTTATGTCTTGTGGAAAGCAAAACATCATCTTGGGACTGCCTTGGCTTCAAACCACTAATCCGACCATTGATTGGGTTTGACAAACCCTTTTTCTCTCTGAATCCCTCAATCGATTAAAGGAACTTTATTCTATCCATGCCTCTGACTTCCAATGACACAACTCCCATTATCTGAAATCTTCCTATCCACAAAAGAAGGCTCAGCATGTCAATACCTATGCTACCATTGACAAAAGGCTCTATGACTATATGGGGGCAAGAACTAAGGAAAAGTATATCATGGCAGCCCAAGAGAACAGGCTGGCCTTTTGGATGATCTGAGGGAATTGCAAATGTTTTCTCCCCAATTCTCCAGTTGTCAGAAAACTTACTTTGTCTACCAAACTGGCCATGGCAACTGAAGCTGCGAAACCCAAACCTACCCTTTCCTCTGAATATTCTAGCTTCTCTTCTGTATTTTCGAAAGAAGCTACAGATCATGTACCACCATCCCATCCTTATGATCACAAGATTAATTTCGATGACTCATTTACTCCAAAAATCGAAAAACTATATCCCCTCACTCTTGATGAACGAAAAGCAACCAATGAATTTCTTGAGGAGAACTTGGCCTCTGGAAAAATTTGTCCTTCCAACTCTCCACAAGCCTTCTTCTTTTTCTTTGTAAAGAAAAAGGAAAGTAAACTTCACCCATGTCAGGATTACCGATATCTAAATGAGCATACGATCCGAGATGTTTACCCCCTCCCACTGATTCGTGATTTAATCGACAAGATGAAAGATACCAAACACTTCACTAAGATGGACGTTTGATGGGGGTACAACAACATTTGAATCAAGGATGTACACCAATGGAAGGCCACCTTTATCATGCACAAGGGACTTTTTGCACCAACTGTCATATTCTTCAGTCTTTGTAACTCCCCAGCTACTTTCCAATGTTTTATGAATGACTCCTTTCAGAATATGATTGCCGAAGGATGGTTGGTCATCTATATGGACAATCTTTTAGTCTTCTTCCCTAATGAAAAGACCCACGTTGAACAAACTCGTCAAGTCCTCCAACAGATGGAAGAGCTTGACCTTCATCTCAAACTAGAAAAGTGTCAATTTGACGTCGCTGAGGTTGAATACCTTGGAATGATCATTAAGCAGGGCCAACTTGCTATGAATCCAGTAAAACTTGAAGGAATCACCAACTGGCATACCCCAGAGAAACTTTTCGATAACCATTCCTTTCTTGGATTCACCAACTTCTATCATTGTTTCATCCCAGATTATAACACCATCGCATGTCCTCTTTTAGATCTTACCAAGAAGTCCCATGTATGGAATTAGTCCCTTGCTTGTCAATTATCTTTCAACTCCCCGAAAAAGTCCTTTTTCTTCAAGCCTATCCTTCATCTCTCTGACCTCTCTCAATCTTTTGCCATAGCTACCAATGCTTCTAAATATGCATCTGGTGCTATCTTAATGCAAACTGACACCAACAGCAACTGGCTTCCCTGTTCTTATCTCTCTCAAACCTTTAGTTCAGCTGAACGAAACTACAATATCTATGATAGAGAACTTCTCGCTGTTATTCACACTCTGAAAACTTGGTGTCACTACCTCCATGGCTCCCAGTTCCCTGTCCAAGTCTTTACCGATCATAAGAACCTGACTTACTTCCACCAAGCTCAGAACCTGAATCGACGACAAGCCTGCTGGTTACTTAATCTAGCAGATTATGACCTTAAAATCGTTCACATTGCTGGAAAACTTCTTAGTGGTCATGATGCCCTCTTCTGTAATCCAGATCTTTATCCTGACGATCAGGATAACACAGCAGTCACTCTTCTCCCTGACTCTCTCTTCGTAAACCTTATCAACACCCAACTTCATCACCAAATTTCCTCTGCCTCTCTCAGTGACCCACTAGTTCTCAAACACCTTCAAACCACTACCCAACCTGATATTCTGGCAGATTTCCGTTTCCGGCTTTGTGACTGGCAGTTTACCAATGATATCCTCACCTATAAGGGGTATGTTTATATTCCTCCTGAGGAATCTTTACAACGTTCTATCATTTTCCATTGTCACAATCACAAACTCCATGATAGTCACCCTGGTTATCTTAAAATCCATCAGCTTGTCGCTGCTGACTTTTGGTGGCTGGGCCTTGCTCAATATGTTCACCGTTACATCAAGGGCTGTGCTGTTTGTCAGCAAAATAAAACCAATACCCATCTGTCCTATCCCCCCCTTTCCCCAATCCAGTCCACAGCTACTTGCCCTTTCCAACAGATTTCCTGTGACCTTATTACCAACCTTCCCCTCTCTGCCAGTGCCTCCTTTGATTCTCTATTGGTCATGGTCGACGATGGGCTTATGAAGGGGGTGATTCTCTGTCCTACCAAGAAAACTGTCACTGCTCAGGGCATTGCTGCTCTTTTCTTTCATAAAGTTTACCTTCATTTTGGTTTATACAATAAAATCATCTCTGATCATGGCCCAAAATTTGTGTCTTCCTTCACCAAAGAACTTGGAAAACTCCTGAACTATGATCTATCCCTTTCTACTGCTTATCATCCACAATCTGATGTGGAAACAGAACAGGTTAATCAAGAAGTTGAAACTTACCTTAGAATCTTCTGTGGCGCTAACCTAAGTTCCTGGGCAGAAAAGATTTCCTACACAGAATTTACATATAATCATCACCCTCATTCCATTACTGGAAAGTCCCCATTCTTCCTCATGATGGGCTATGAACCCTGTGCTCCACCTTCTATCCTCCCCTCTTCCTCCTTTCCCACTGTTGACGATCGATTGAAGGCTCTTACTGCCACTAGAGATGAAGCTCTTGCCTCCCATGAACTTGCCCATCAAGTTATGGCTTCTCGTAATTCTCAGTCTTTCTCTCCATTCATCAAAGGAGATAAAGTTTGGCTTGAGGCAAAGAATCTCGTCGATCAGTCGCCAACCCTAAATTTGCATCAAAAAGAGAAGGCCCCTTTTCTATTATCAAAGTCTTATCTCCAATCACATACCAACTTCATTTACCTAAAGCATAAAAGATTCACCCTGTTTTCCATGCTTCTCTCTTATCACCCTATCATGAAAACAACATTCATGGCAAAAACTTCCCTGCACCACCCCCTGACCTTATTGCAGGGAAAGAAGAATTTGAAATTGAATGTATTATTCATCATCATGGTACCCTGTTGGCTCGGATGTTCCTAATTGGGTGGAAAGGATATACTGTAGAAGAAGATTCCTGGATCCCTAAATGGGACTTGAAAAATGCAAAGTCCGCCTTGGCAGACTATAAAAACCTTCATCCTTCCATTTTCCTTCCTTAGTCTCATCTTTCATCTTCTCTCTTGTTCTTTACCAATGGCCATCAAATTTACCCCTACCTCCACTGCTCCTACCTCCAACCCTTCTCCTCCTTCCTCTCCTATCCCTAAGGTCAAAAGATCTTCTTCCCCTCAATCCTACTTCCCCACTCCAATTGAAATCCCCTCAGTTGTTTCCCCTCCTAGAGGCCCCTTTGCATCTCTCTCCATTGACTCCCCCCTCTATGCTCATCCTCTTCGAGATGATTTTTCCCATTTTTCCCAATGCTACCATTTTAAAAACCATGTGTGCCCATTTACAAGACCCTCATATGGCCATCCCAATTGGAAGTCACCTGGACATGGGATCCCCTCTTTGGGCCTCATATCAGGCTTATCTTCAAAATGAAAGTCTTGGAAATATGGTTGCGTTAGCTGCTTCAGAACCCAGCTTTGGATGTTGCCTCTACTTTGTACATTAAGTCCAGTTTGAGATTCAGGGAAACCTGGATGCCACTTTATATCAACTGGGAATGTCCGATTTCTTGGTTGATTTGGATCGTTATCTCCAAGAGGTGCAACGAACGATTATTCTTTTTCCACCCACTTCCCCACCAATCTCTGCCTCTTCATCCCCATTGTCTCCTGAGGAAACCTTTGTGCTTGCCTGAGCCAAAGCATATCACGAAGTGCAAACTTTGGGGACCATCAACAGGGAACCATATGATATTCCCCTTCCTTCCAGTCATTCTCAATTTCGTAATGTCTATTTTGAATGCTGAAGGGTCAGTCATCAGAGGGTCAACTGTCCTTTTTATGAGTGTTCTATTTGCTACAAATCGAGTCCTGGTCACACCCAAGCTCATTGCCCTCATCATCGCCCTAACCAAACTATCGTACCTCTCACTCCTCCTCCCATAACTTGTACCCTTTGGCATCCTCTTCCATCCCCAACTCCACATCCTATCCCTCCTTCTCATAGTTATGGTCATTCTTACACTCGTTCATTTGAACATTGTTCTTTCCAACGTCCCATCGTCATTCCAGCACTCCTTACCCAAACGTGGAAGTTGAGGAAGATCTTATATGGACCAAAGAAGGTGAAGCCAATATGACTAGTTCTCCCTAAGGTTTCCCATGAGTAGTCCGAAGTGAGGTTGGTTGTTGTTCCTCATCAGTGTTTCAGAGTTTAGTGGGAGGGTAATGTTACGATTGGCCTATTCTTTTCTTCTTACGATTTATCTTCTATTCACCTGATTACATATCCTTACCCAGCATGTTATAAATCCTCCACTTGCCAGTAATCAGGTTTATCTCATCTTCTGTTTCCTTCGTATGTTCATCATCCTTACCTTTGTCTCAACTGTCCAGTTACTATATTAAGGTTCTACAAACCTGCCCTGAACTTTCCCATGTACTATATTTATTTGTTGATTCTTGTCTTGTTTCTTTAACTTGATCTCCCTTGACCATCTTGTACTTTTGTACTCAAATCATATTGTGTTCCTCTCGATTGTCATAAGGAATCTCCTTTGACCTACCTGTCTACTCTTGAGAGAATCCCTCCAAGAAACATCTTAGTCCACCTTAAGGAATTCCCTTGAGGAAGTCTAGTCAGCAAAGCTGTGGGTGAGTCATCACCAGCCTAGCTCTCAAGTCTCGACACTCAACCTTCAAGGGCTATGCTTGTCCTTATCCAGGCCAAGTGTAATAATACACAAGGTGTGAATTTTCCACAATACAACATGATGTTGTACTGGGATGAATCAAGGGTTCAAACTTCAATTCTAAAAAGTGGGTGACTATCTGCAGGCAAAAATACTCTGATTCTGGGATAGATTAAAATATAACAAAATAGGGAGGTCAACAGCTGTGAAATAATCACATTACTCAACAAGTCTGCATATGCAGTGAGTTTGAGTCTTCATTTGTCAATAAAGAGTATGCAAGTGTGGCATGGCTGTAATGCAAGTGCAAATGCAGCATGAAAATCTTATATGCCATATATTTTCTGCCTTTTGAGAAGAGAGAAGGTGGATGGCATGGCAAACATTGGTAGAGGAAAGCTTGGTTGAATGACCTCCAGTTGACTTCTGGACCTCTGAATGCTCTTTGGAGTGAAGTCTGGAGATGGTAGAGACATGGATACCAGTGGTAGATGCAATGGAGTGAGCAGACTGGCCAGCAGCAAGTGTAGAGAGAATAGAATTCTTCTGAGTGGGAGAGTGTGATCTTATAATGATGGTGGTTGAAAACAAAGAGACATGTGAACTTTTTTAAACTCAGACATAATGTTTAAATATGTATTTTTGTTTGTATGACCAAACAACACCACATATAACTTGATTTGACTGTGATTTCATCTTTCATGCCAAAAGCTCAAAAACTGATACAATAGTATTGCTGTGCTGAAATAGGCATATCTCCACAACCACCAAGTCAAATCACATGTTCCAGGAACCATTAGAAAGCCAAGTGTGAGCACTTTATGTGACCCCACCAACACTAAGCAAAATTCCCACACTATCAAGTGTCACATTGCCACTAGCCCAAAACTGCAAAACATTGCAATGGTTTTTGAGGTCACTAAAACAATCTGAACACACTGGGCTCATGTCAACATCAGACATGTTACTGTCTTCATCATTTAATTCACCAGACAGGGGAAGCTTCTTAACTTGTTTCATGTCAACATGAATTTTTGTTGCACCAGGGTTTACACTGTGGATACTTTTCACCACCTCCTGGTAGTTGGTATTATTATCAATGTCCATCACATCATTGGCATGCTGGCTAAATGGAATTTCATATGAAAAAACTGTCAGTAAGCATCAACAAAGCAGGAAGTGACCCACCTTTTAGCTTTTGGTGGCATGAACTTGAAAGGCAAGCACATCTTCTCTGAGACCTTGTAGTGACCCTGCCCATGCCTGTCAATGACACTGTACAAAAAGTCTATGTAGTTTTCATTGTTGATGGTAAAAAAGAGCTCCTTTGTTTTGGCAGATTCCCCTCCTTTGTAGTGGACTTGCCCTCCAAGATTTCTTGAGCAAAGAATAAACTATAAGAGCAACTGCAAAAGTATACTCCTTTTTTGAATTGTGCATCAGTGACTGCAGTGGTGAAGTGGCAGGCAGGACTCAAACACTAATGTGACTTCACATGAGGTCCACATGATCCCTCTGCTAGCAACATCAGGTCCTACCCCAGCTATATGATATATCCAATGGCTCAATTTCTCAATCAAATTTTCCATATCATTTTGAAAACAGCTGTAACTTGATGCAGCTCAGCTAGGGTTTACTCAGGGTTTAGCTAGGGTTCACCTCCTGGCAAACTTGAATACCCTTAATAGTGACAGCTGTCTTTTTCTGAAGGGCCCGCTTTTCGCCTGCTAGGTTGCCGCCCTTGCGTATGACCAATCTTCCGAGAGGTAAATATTTACTCATGTCATGTGGAACGTTGCAGCAAACAATAACCATCTGGTCCTAGAATCTAGTGAGCATACCAAAGTTCAAGTTATACAACAATTCTCGACTCAATCGTAGAGGTCGACAACGTTCGTGCCATGGATCTTGTTTCCCGAAGCTCTCCCGCTGGGTTTTGGATTTCTTCATTCTACGTCTACGTACGTCCAGGGTCATGAATCTGAGTTTATTTCTGAGATGGACTTACTAGTGACTACTAGTACCTCAAAATCTAGTACCTTGACCTGGAGGCGCCACCATTTCGATGCTCTTACATGAAACCATCATTGGACAAGAGCAGGGTACCGTTGTCGTTTTCTGACGCTCTGGTCGTCCCGAGCTACACGTTTTACGAGTACTACTGGGACGGACCCAAGAGGGTCCATGTTCCTGTTTGGCAGCCCAGACAGACGACGCTCCTTGTCGTGTTCGACGGCGAGTCCAGACACCTTTTTTCTACCGCGCGTATCCTCC
>JBBPQO010000070.1:0-19206 GCA_038092535.1 Xerocomus subilludens | reverse complement strand
CCAAGAGTAGGTACTTTCTACTGCTTACTTACACTTTGGCTCTATTTGTTCATGGTCCTGAGTTATATGACCCATTCTCCAAAATCTCAAAACATTGACTCAGTTTTGGAAGTCACTGTATCTGTCTGATTTGAAACCAGTGATATTACTCCAATGACATTCTTTGTCACTCTGTTGGATGGCTCATGCTCCTTTGTTCTAGGACACAACTGGCTTGCCCACTACAATCTGTTGATTGACTGGATTTCAAACAGTATCTCATTCTGAGCACCTGAACAGACCATGCCAGCCCCTTCAAGCTCACCTCTGCAGCCCCCAGAATCTTCTCCTATGGCTGACCCCTCATCCTCCAGGACACCTCCACTGAATCACTGCATTTCTCTGATTATGCTGCTCCTCCAATTGCCATAATTAGTGTTTCTGCATTTGTGCTAGCTTGTTGCTTGGAAGGCTTACTGCAATTTATTATGCAGTTGAAACCTTCTGAGAGTGAACTCCATTCCATTTCCTCTGCTCCAGAAGAAATCAATCTCTCTAGCATACCTCTAGACTATCATGACTTTGCTGACATCTTCAGTAAAAGTAAGGCTGACATGCTTGCTCCACATCATGATCACAACCTTAAGATCGACCTGGAAGAAGGAACCTCACCTCCATTAGGCACCACCTACTTGCTCTCCACCTCTGAGCTCGACTCCCTTCATGCATTCCTTGACAAGCATCTGGCTAATGGATTTATCTGCCCCTCTGCCTCTGCTCATGCCACTCCAGTCCTCTTTGTCTGCAAGAAGGATGGTTCACTCCACCTCTGTGTTGACTATCAGGGACTCAACAAGATCATGAAGAAGGACCACTACCAACTCCCTCACATCTCCAACCTCCTCAACTCTCTGAGTCATGCTAAAGTCTATAGCAAAATCAACCTTTGGCATGCCTATTTTAAAAGTTGATCCTGATCTCCTAACAATATTCTGGAATGCTGGAGTTAGTGTCTGGACAGAAGGGACATTGGCTTCACCTTATGTGGTGCACCCTTGTTGAATTCATGTTCCCAGTATTTCAGAGGGACAGGCATAGGGTCAGAGGGTTGGAGACCAAAGGTGGTCAGAGGCTAGAGGATCAGAGGTCAGAGGTCAGAGGTCAGAGGATCAGAGATTCAGGATAAATTAAGATTAAAGAGCTGAGAGAGAGGACAACAAAAGGAGGACTAAGAGAGCAAAGGGGAAAAGCAGATAGATAGAGGGCAAGATCGGAACTAAATCAAGGAAGGGCAATATCAGGGCTAGAATTGATATTCAAACTGAGGGTATAGGAGCAGAGCACAGAACTTATATACAGAATGAAGTGACAGTATTGGCAATCCTGGCAGAAGTCTAGAGAACCCATCTGTCATACAAGCAACAGCATTGGCAATTCTGGATCATGTCTGATAGCCCCTACATGTTGGAGGTGAGACATGACAGTGACAATAGCCCCTTGGTGTCAATACCTGTCAGAGTAAAACAAATGGTCAAATGGAATACCAAAGGCAGTCAAATGGTGAATAAACACATGTAAGTCTGGTGACTCAAAATGGTCTTGTAAGCAAGAATGCTCCAGAGATTGTGAGAACAAAAGATTGGAGTTTGGAGTTGGACTTAGTAAGAATTGTGGATATGACAGCCTACCATCTGGTCTGTATTGCTTCTGAAGATGAATGGAAGACCTCTTTTCAAATGTGCTATGGCTCCTATAAGTGGTTAGTTATGCCTTTCAGTCTTATGAATGCCCCTGCCACTTTTCAGCACTTCATTAATACCATCTTTGCTGATCTTTTAGATATTTGCATTGTTGTCTATCTGGATGACATTCTGATTTACTCCAACAACATCACTTACCACAAGGAGCATGTCCAAGAAGTCCTCCAGAGACTCTGCAAGCATGGACTTTACACTCAGCCTGAGAAATGTGAGTCCCACACCATGTCCACCAAGTATCTTGGCTACCAGCTCTTGCCCTCCAGACTTACTATGTCCTTGAAGAAGGTGAAATCCATTCAGGATTGGCTGGAGCCTCAAAAGGTTAAGGATGTGCAGTCCTTCCTAAGTTTTGCAAATTTCTACCAGTATTTTATCAATAACTACATGAACATCATCATTCCTCTGACATGCCTTACTTGCAAAGGTATCTTATGGAACTTCACTGACTCCTGTCACTTTGCTTTCTAGAAACTCAAAGACACCTTTACCTCTGCTCTGATCCTCACCCATTGGGTTCCAGATGCTCCTCTCATAGTGGAAACCAACACCTCTGATTATGCCATCACTGGAATTCTCTCCATTTACTATGCTGATGATGAGATTAGACCCGTTGCCTTCTACTCCCAAACTGTGTCTGCTCTGGAGCCCAGCTATGACACCCATGATAAAGAACTCCTAGCAATTCATGAGTCCTTCTGTACTTGGCATCACTACCTCAAATGTTCTGCAACTCCAGTCAATGTTGTCACAGACCACAAGAACCTCAAATATTTTGCCACCATCAAACTTCTGACTTGCTGACAAGCCCACTGGTCAGAATTCCTCTCCCAGTCCAACCGCATCATCCACTTCCATCCAGGATGCCTCAGAGCTAAGCCTGATGCCCTCACTAGACATTGGGATATCTATCCCAAAGAGAGGAATAAAGACTATGCTCACATGAACCCTTATAATTTTCAGCCTGTTTTTACTCACAAGCAGTTCACTGTGTCCCTCAGAGCCACCTTCCTCATTGCTCTGGTACTCCTGGCAAGCTTGCTCTTCAATGTCAAACAACTCCATAGTGATATTCTTGCCTCCCTTTCCTCCAATCCTGTGGCTTCCAGTTATTTGGCCATGTCCGAATCCTCTGATTCTCAATGGTCAGTCAACTCCATTGGTTTCTTTCATCTGGACAACTGCATCTATGTCCCTGATTCCAATGACCTTTGACTCTGTATCCTCCACTATAAGCACAACCATCTCCACTCCAGACATTTTGGTCAAAACTGGACCTTAGAACTCATTTGTTGTGACTATACCTGGCCAGGAATATGCACCTTTGTCAAGAAGTACATCTCTTCATGCACTACCTGTGCCCATGTGAAAGTTCTGAGACATAAACCATATGGACTTCTTAAACAACCCCCTATCCCTTCAAGACCATGGAACTCCATCTCTATGAACCTCATCGAACAGCTTTTTCCATCCTCTGGTTACTCCACTATACTGGTCATGGTTGACTGCCTATCCAAGCAATGTGTTTTTGTCCCTACACATGACACAATCACTTCTCCAGAGTTAGCAAAGCTCTTTCTTCTCCATGTGTTCTCTAAGCACAGAGTCCCCTCCCATGTCACCTCCAACAGAGGCTCTGAGTTCATATCTCACTTCTTCTGTTTGCTCAGGAAAGCCCTCAACATCCACCTCCACTTCACCTCTGGCTATCACCTTGAAGGAGACAGACAGACCAAGAGAATGAACCAAACCCTTGAACAGTATTTGTGCATCTACTGCAACTATAAGCAGGACAACTGGTCTGAACTCCTGCCCCTCATGAGTTCACATACAATAACACTCCAAATGCAACTACTGGCATCTCTCTATTCTTCACCAACAAGGGCTATCACCCAAATATCTCAGTCTACCCTGAATGTGACCTTACCTCCACACAAGCTTGCAAGTACTCCATTGACCTTGACTCCCTCCATTCATTCCTTTGTGAAGAAATGGCTGCTGCCCAAAAGTGATATCAAGTACCAGCAGATACTAGATGAACTCTGGCCCCAGATATCCATATCAGTGACCAAGTTTTCATCAAAGCCAAGTACTTCCACTCCACCAGACCCTCAAAAAAACTCTCTGAGAAGAATCTTGGGCCATATGTGGTTATTATGCAGCCAGGTACTCACTCCTTTACCCTCTGTTTACCTAATACCTTGAAGGCCATTTATCCAGTTTTCCACATCTCTCAGTTAGAACCCTCCATGCCAAACACCATTCCAAATTATGTGCAAACTCTGCCACCTCCAGTTAAAGTAGACAGTGAACCCAAATATGAAATCTCTGAAATTCTCGACTTCAAGATAGATTGCTGCCATCAACACTGCCAACTCCTGTATTTAGTCTGGTGGTTTGGCTATGAGGGCACTGATGAAGAACCCTCTTGGTTATTGGCTACCAAACTCAGTCATGCATCTGAACTCATTCAAGCATATCACCTCCAATATCTGGATAAGCCCAGATCTCACTTCATTTAATCATTCTAATTTTTAAAAGCAAAAACATTTATTTCTATCTTACTCATCTTTTGACCAATTCTCCAACCCTGCATCTGACAACTCCCCCAACTCCACTTGCACCTCCTTTTCTTCTCTGCCCTCCACTTCATCACCCTCCAACTCCTCTGCCCTATAAACAAAGGCTGTAGCCAGCTTGGCCAGCTGCTGCAACCATTGGTTCTGGACATCCAACCAGCTGTTCTGCCACTGGATCACCAGTCAAATGCACTGTAGTTCTCCTACAATGCCCTCTGCCTCCACCTTTTTCTGCTCCTCTATCTCCTCTATCTCCCCCATCTCCTTTGACTTCCTCTGACTTCTGCTGGGCCCCACCTTCACCTGCACCACCTGCACCTTTGGCCTGGCCACCCTCATCTAATTCACCTGTGCCTTCTCTGCTCCAAATTGCCTGCACTTGGCCTTCACTGTGATACAGCACATATACACTATTGCCTTCCCCTTAGTCTGGACACACTTGAGCCCCTAGCTTATGCAGCCCTCACACACCTTCCACTCCAACTCTGCCCTCTTCTTCCCCTTGGCACTAGTGGTGCTCTGCTGAGCACACACTTCCTCTGCCTAATATTATCAGTCTGCTGGCAAAAGGAGCTCTTGACTCACTCACCTGGCATTTAGCCACAGCCTCCACCTCTGCCCTCCACTTTACCTCTGCCTTTCGGTGCTCCTTGTCCTCTCACACCTTTGCCTCCACTGCCTCTCAAGCTTGCTGCTCCTCTTCTGCTCTCCATGCCAGCACCTGCCAACAATGCACTCGATATTTGGTGCCCACCACTCCCTCATTGTCACACTCATCCTCTGCAAGCAACTCATGGGACCAGGTAATGATGCTGCCCAATAGTGTGGACATGAGAAGATGGTGAAAGTTAAGGATAAGACGCTCAGGTAAAATCCAACAGACTTTATACCCAGGAGAATAATAAGTGGATTGCAAACTCTGACTCACTTTGTCTCTTAGGCCTTCAGGGGTTCAAGCCTAGGAGGGGAATACTGTCATATCCATGATTTTCCTTAAATCCAACTCTAAACCTCTGGTCCTTTGTTCTCACAATCTCTGAAGCATTCTTGCTTATAAGACCATTTTGAGTCACAGGACTTACACATGTTTATTCACCATTTGACTATCTTTGATATTTCATTTGACTGTTTGTATCACTCTGACAGGTGTTGACACCAAGGAACTATTGTCACTACCGTGTCTTACTCCAACATGTAAGGGCTACTGGACATGATCCAGAATTGCCAATACTGTTACTCCTGTAACAGATGGGTCCTCCAGATGTCTGCCAGGATTGCCAATACTATCACTTTGTTTTGTATATAAGTTCTGTACTCTGCTCCTGTATCCTCAGTTCAGATATCAAGTTCAGTTCTGATTTCCATCCTTGCCCTCTCTTGATTCCAGTTCTAATTTCACCCTCTATCAATTCTTTCCCCTCTTGCTCCCTTATTTCTCCTCTTGTCATTCTTTCTCTCAGTTCTTTAATCTTAATCCACTCCAAACCTCTGATCCTCCAACCTGCAACCTCTGACCTCTGACCCTCCAACCTCTGACCACCTCTGACCTCTGACCCTCTGCTCTATGTCTGCTCCTCTGAAATACCAGGGACTCAACTTCAACAAGGGCACACCAGATAAGGTCAAGCCAACATTCCTTCTGTCTGGACACTAACTCCAGCATTCCGGAGTTTTGTTAGGAGATCAGGATTGACTTTAATACACCATTGTTGAACCCAACTCCGAATCTAACAATGCCTATGAACCCCCTTCCATCCCAGTCCCCACCAAAAACATTCAAGTTATTACCCTGCCTAACAGTAGTTGCACTCTTTCTTCTCCTACTCATATTCTTCCACAGGTTGAACCCTTTCATGAACCTCAGGCATCCCCCTCCACCATCTGTTATCAATGCCATCATCATGGTCACTATCATGAAAACTGTAGCAAATACTCCTGCTCTCACTGTCACACAGCTGCCCCAGGTCATGCATTCCATCAATGTCTCATTCACCAATGTGACTACTGTCACAATTGGGGCCATACCAGTCAAGCCTGTCCCCCATTGAAACTGTGGCCTGTGTTCTCAAACTAGGCACATCATTGATGACTGTCCTTTTGAACATCTTTCCCCATCCTAGGTGACCATGATCTTTGGAGGACCATCTATTACTGGAGTTTAGTCCTTGGGTTGATAGGGGCCTGCTTGTCAAATCAGGGATTCAATTGTACTATGGGGGTAATGTTATGATTTTACCCCCTTATTTTCATATTCTTCTCTTTGTTCATCATCTTCCTTCTTATATGTGAAGAGGAGTCTCTTATTCTCATGAGGGATTCATCCTTATCATCAATTCTCCTTTCATTTTCTTATTCAACCCTTAATTGGACTTAACCCTCCTCCACTGATTCTCTTACATCAGCTAGTCTTCCTCAACATTCCATTATGTTTTTTCCTGTTCTTTCTTGTTCCATCTTCTTGGTTTATGCACATACTTTCTCTCTATAAATACTGTGACCCATCACTTTGTATTCTTTATTCTCAATCTGTGCAATACAAGCATACTATCTAGTCTCACCCCCAGTCAAATTCTCAGCAACCTCTGGGTTCTTATTGAACTATGCTTCATCAAGTTCCTTACTCAAACCCTTGTTGTTCTTTCATCTCTTGAATGTCAACTCTTCAGACATTGGTCTCTTCATCAGTATTGCCTGAAGACATTGATTGGTAAGCAGACATTGTTGTATGCTTTGTGTAACACCTACCATCTGCAATCTAATGGCAAAACAGAATGTGTTAACCAAGAGATTAAGACTTACTTATGTATCTTTTGTGGCAACAACCCCTCTTCTTGGGCTGATTCTATCTCTCATACCAAATTTGCTCATAATCACTGTCCCCACTCCATAACCTCAGTATCTCCCTTTTATCTTATAATGGAATACAAACTCCATGCTCTTCCTTCTGTTCTTCCAGAAACCCATTCCCCTACTATTGAGCTTAAGCTCAAACAACTCTTCTCCTCTCACAATGAAGCTCTCACCACCCACAAACTTGCTCACCAAGTTATGGCTTCCCATACTTGCCAAAACTACTCCCCTTTTGTCAAAGGAAATAAGGTTTGGTTGGAAGCCTGTAATTTGAAACATCTCATCACCAACCCAAAGTTCACACTGAAGCAAGAAGGACCCTTTACCATTGTTAAGGTGCTATCTCCCATCACCTTCCAACTCTGTCTTCCTAAGACCTGGCACATCCACCCTGTCTTCCATGTGTCCCTCTTATTGCCTTGTCATGAAAAACTTATCTATGGCAAGAACTTCCCATCTCCTCCCCCTGGACTTATCACAGGTGAAGAGGAATATGAAATTGATCACATTATCTGTCATCATGGTCCACTCTCCCACCACTCTTACCTTGTCTGATGAAAAGGGTATTCTGCCAAAGAAAACTCCTGGGTTCCTGAGTGGGGCTTCAAAAATGCCAAGTCCATCCTCAAAGACTATAAAAAGTCCTCTCATCTTGTTCCCTCATCATAAACCTCTTCCTTCTTGACTTTTATCTACCTTAATCTTTTCCTTTGTCCTTTCTCTGTCATGGCTATCTCGTCCCCTGTTCCCTTTGTCAAGGCTACTGTGAACAACCAACTTTGTACCCCTTCTCCTGCTCTGCCCATTCATCCCCCTCTAGCTGAATGCCTTCACTCCCCCCCTCCTGCTCAAAACCCTTGTTCTGTTTATCTTACTCCCATCATGTCCATTGATGTCCCAGCCAATGCTTATCATCTCTGTCCCATCTCCAGTGAACAAGTTGTTCATCATTTGTCTGATATGCTACATGACCAACATCTCGCCCTTCCCCTTGATGCTCACTTAAATATAGATACCCCCTGCAATCTCTCTACTCTGCCCTCCTCCAGAATTGACATCTAGCAGACATTATAGCCCTCTCTTGTTGCTCCCCTATCAAAGTTTATCAATCCCTGGTCATCTGTGCCCTCCATCCTTGTCTTGAGACTGATCTCCTATTGATGTTATACCAACTGGGCATGTCCAATTTAGTTTGGAACATTGAGCAATATCTACAGGATCTGGAGAATGCTGTTGCCCCTTCTCCTCCATCCTCTCCCTCAACATCCTCCTTTCCTTTTACTGCTAAGGAGTCCTTCATCTTAGAATGAGAAGAAGCCTGCCACAAAGTCCAGACTCTTGGAACCATTCATGGCAACTTTGTGACTATCCACTTCCTCCCTCTCACCCATGCTACCAATATGCCTGTTTTTCCTATAGATGTGTGGGTCATGTCCATAAAAACTGCCTGGAATGCCAATGCCCCCTTTATCTTCAGTGGGCTCCTAATTATATCCAATGTAACTGTCCTTGCCATCACTCCCCCTATTGTATTATCTCCTTATCTAGTTTGTTATCTGGTTCTTCCAGTGGTCACAGTCATTCTACTACCAGTTCTTCATGTTCCCCTCATTCCCCTCATTCTCCTCATTCTCCTCCTCATCACCCTCCTCATTTTACCCATTGTCATCATCTTTCTACCCCACCTGTGGATGATGAAACCTACATTGATGATCAGTGGAATGATGCCTGTTGGGATAATGTTACTGGCTTCCCAGGTCCTCCTTATAGTGGTCTCTGAGCAGGAGGCCTCCCTTTGAAAAGTTCTGCATTGGTGTCTCAAACTTAGTAGGGAATAATGTTACATTTTTCTTTTTCTTTACCTTTGTTTATTTTCATGCTAAGCTTAGTGTTGTACAACATGTTGTAAGTTCAACCCTTACTCAACATCCTTTGTCATTGTTCCATAGAATTCTTTGATATTCCTTTTCTTTCTTGAACTTTCTTCAAACATCTTGGAATCTCATGCTGCTTGGTCCATGCTTGATTTCTTTGTCTATATAAACCTTCATCTATATGCTTTTTATTCTTAACCTTGACCTACTTGATATCTTGTACCTTGTAGCCTTTGAATCTATCATCTTCTCTCAGAACTCTTTAAGTCTGCCTCAAACTTTGATCAAGGTCTCTGATCTTTGAACTCTTCAACAAGTGAGGATGTCCCTCACTCTTCAAGACTTATCCTAAGTCTCTTGACCTTGCTCTGTCCTCAAACCAACCAAGTCTACTCTTGGCCCTATCCAGGACAAGTGTAACAGCAGCACCATCCAACTCATTTGAGCTACTACCATCCATAGTAGCTGGCTCAGAAACCATCTTGAAGTGCCATGCATCAGCTTCATTTGCCCTCAAGAGTGGTCTGTCTCAACTTCTCCATGTTGGAAAACAGATCAAGTCTGTGAATTTTTCCAGCAGTCCAGGAGGTCAAGGTAAGGTTTTGGAATTTCATACTGATTTTCACTACTAAATTTAAACTAAACCAGTCCTATTGTCAAACCTGCCAAGTTCCACTGGGCCAGATGCCAATGGGTGATCAATTGAAGAGGTCTCCAAGTATGCAATCCCTTGTACTGGCTCTTCTGACATGCAGTCCACTGCTCAAACCCTTCAAGTTGTGAGTGAGCTGTCCAACAAATCTATGGTGTCCCTCACCCACCCTGTCTCCACTGTCCTGACCATTTCAACAATCTCTTTTCAACCATGGAGGGTATCTGCTCTCCACCCTATTCTCCTTGCCTCTTGAAACCCCTGGGATTAGTGACTCTCATTCTAACTTCAACTTTAATTGAGTTTACCTGCATATTCCTGAATTTATAACTCTCTTCCTGAACTTCTTTCTTGCTAATTATTTCCATCATGCATACCTACAATCTTTTCATAATGTTATACACACTCACATGTCATTTACTCCCCAAACAACTGATTTCATTGCAATAACAATTGGTTTGACTTACTTGACAAGCTTACTAGTTAAGAAAAGAGCTCACTAGTACTATTAAACTAGTTGATACTGATCTCCTGACGAAACTCCAGAACACCAGAGTTAGTGTCTGGATAGAAGGGACATTGGCTTCACCTTATGTGGTGTGCCCTTGTCAAAGTTGTGTCCCCAGTATTTCAAAGGGACGAACATAGGGAGGTCAGAGGTCAGAGGTTCAAGAGTCAGAGGTTAGAGGTCAGAGGTCGGAGGATCAGAGGTTCAAGATGAATTAAGATTAAAGGACTGAGTGAGGTGATGATGAAGGGAGGACTAAGAGAGCAAAGGAGCAAATAGAGGGTGAAGGCAGAAATTAGACAGAATCGAGAGAGGGTGAAGGCAGGGAAATCAGAACTAGAATTGATATTCGAACTAAGGGTACAGGATCAGAGTACAGAACTTATATACAAAACAAAGTGACAGTATTGGCAATCCTGGCAGACATCCAGAGTACCCACCTGTTGTGCAAGCGACAGTGTTGGCAATTCCAGGTCAAGTCCAGTAGTCCCTATATGTCAGAGTGAGACACAACAGTGACAATAGCCCCTCGTTGTCAACATGTCAGAGTAAGACAAACGGTCAAACAGAATATCAAAGGTAGTCAAATGGAAAATAAACATATGAAAGTCTGGTGACTCAAATTGGGCTCATAAGCAAGAAAGCTCCAAAGATTGTGAGAACAAAAGACTGGAGTTCGGAGTTGGACTTAGTGAAAATCATGGATATGACAAGTACATAAAAAGTGGTGCTCTCAGTGAAAAGTGGTGTGCTCTCATTAATGAGCATGCTCTCATATTAAAAGTGCACTTTGACTGCTATACTTTTAGAATTGCTTAGACACCCATCAGTTCTGTTATGGATCATATCAATAAGTACTTTTCTTCTCTTCCACTACATCTGTCCTCAAAGATGAGTGCTCACATGTATTACCATACATTTGAGCATTTAGAACTTTTTCTTTTGTCCTTCCCTTTCTTTCTCTTTCTCTTTCTCTTTCTCTATCTGCTGTATCCACTTACAATGTTAGCTATTTCAGACTTTGACTACACATGACCTGATGCACATGCATGTACTTGTATGTGATCTTGTTTACATTCTTGGCTGACAATCTTTTGTAGGCCACATACCAACTATATGTTCTGCAAACATGTGTGCTGTACAGACTGCAGGCACAGCATCATTTGTTCTTCTTTGGTATTCAGGGGCTGTTCTTGCTGCATGCTGCACAGGTCCATGCCCAGACCCTCCATGAATAAATATGGTAGTTAGATGACTGGGATTCTCCAGTCTAATTCATTTGATCATTGCACTCACCTTTGGGTTAAGCATGATTTAAGGAAGCAACTACTCTCTCATCCTTTGTCTCATTTGGTCCTTGACTTGAGGGACACCATCTTCATTGCACTCAGCTCCACACTTGAGTGACTCACCTCTACTCTACTCTACTATTCTTTCTGCCTTTCTCTTGTTGTCTTGCCCTTGAGATTAGCTTCAAATTTTAGCTTATGCAACAAGTTTTGAATGAGGGCTTGTTTAGTCATGAAAGAGCTGTTGGACCATCATTCTGATGCAGATGAGTCCATTGCTTGCATTACTCAATCATGATGTCTGCATTTATCCTATCTAGATATCTAATAGTGACATAAGTAGTGAGCCTACTTACACAAGCACACCAACTTAGCCCCACCATTATGTTTACCACCAACCCCTTGCCATCTCAATGTGCCAAGGAAGAAAATTGGCAGCATGCATCACAACACTGACCATGTTGTCCAGAGCACATTTACCATTGCCACTATCACAGAGCTGTATACTATATCCCTTTGCACAAGGTTTCAGCAACAATCAGTATCAGACAGCCATCCAGGCACTCCTCAGACATGCTGCACACAAAGACAGTGCTCATTATCATACAAAGATGCAAGGTGGTCTCCACCCAGCTTATGTAGCTTTCAATTTGTGAAAAATTAGACTGCAAGGTTTTTCAGGGGTCTAACTTGGTTGAGGCCTTGCTTGAAGATATTTTTGATGCAGTGCAATCAATTCTCTCTCATACATGCAGTGGACTGAAAACTCAATGTATTTAGGTCACAATGCAAGACCACTTGGATGGAGGAATTTCCCTCCTTCTAAGGTGCCCTGGTTTTGAGCCACCCTACAATATTTCCACCAATAAAATCACTGTGGACATTTATGTCTTCCCATGCAGGTTGATTTGAAATGAGTCAGTCAGTGGTGACACAGCCATGCTTGTTCAAGCATTCTATGAAGAATTCATTGTCTCTCATATACAATGCTTCCAGAAGCATTGTGAAATCAAGTTCATTTGTGCCCTAGTGCCCTGCTGTGAGTTTTACCAACACCCTTGTGATATTCTTACCAACACTGCTCTAGTACTTGCAGAAACCATCAGTCTGGAATGGTTATATCATCTTCCTGCATTCTCTAGCCCCATTTCTAGCCATCTTCAGTGTCCTGGACTCAGCAACATGGCAAAGTTCAATATCACCAACAATACTTGGGACTTGTTGTCCTCTGTGGCCTTCTGCAAGTTATCAGTTCTGGTTACTTCCAATGCAAAAATAGTACATCCTGCCCTAAAGCCAGATCTGTCTACATCTCTCTCAAAAAAAATCAAGTGGAGACAAATTCATCTTCAACCCTTCACCAACAGTCTCCTCACCAGCAGTGCCCTATGAAGGCTTTCCTATATCCAGCTAAGGAAAAAACTATGGGGCCTATTTCCCTTGTCTTTCCTCCCAATTCATCACCAAAAGTGCAAGTGTTGATCAGTATTGGCCCCAGCACTGATGCCACACTGGATTATTTCAATCTCAAAGCTGACATGCTGCCATCATTGCACACACTCATTACTAAGGTGCAGAGCAGTTACTGGAAGACAGTCTTGAGATTGTCTTCCTGGAATTTGTCAAATAAGCAAGCCTTCAACTTAGCTAGTGCACTTATTGCTAACCTGAAGGGTGTTATGTTTTCTATTACTGCAGTAATTTTCTGCCTAACTCAGGATTGGAACAAGCACTAATTGCTCTGTAGGTGCTGGAATTCTCTATTTTCAGTATGCTATTAAATTTCTTGGCATCACAACCCTGCTATATATCCTCACCCTTTTTGCCTTATTCATTTTGGTTTGTTAGATCAACTCTCCTGTCATAATTGAGAAATATGTCTGGGTCCAAATGATATATTGCCATTTAAGCCCTGAGCTCTTAAATATCACAGCAAGTGTGGGCAGGTCAACTTGTACCCTGCCCTCCAACAGTCTCTTAGTTTTTTCTGCTACAAAAGAAGACTGGGATGCATCATCATGCTCAGCCTCTGACATGCCAAAGGATAATGATTATCCTTACCAAGGAGGTGTGGAACCAGCTCAGGGCCAAATAGCATGAGAAGACTAATTGCTTCCAACAAGATCTGAATGCCACATGGAAGAAGTTCAACCATGTCATGAAGATAATTGCTTCAAAGAACCACAAGAGTATCCACCATGTTCACAATGAGTTGCATGTTGGCCAGGCTCAATATCTCTCCAACCACAAAAAGATCAATGGCTGGAATGCCTTTTGCTGGAAGAAGCATCAAACTGCCCATGTTTAAACTAATGGTGAGAATGGTGAGAACAGTACATTCATCTTTGCTATTCAGGTTTCAACACTTATTTCTATCTCATAGCTATTTACACTATGCTATCTGACCTTATGAAAAACAATCTCCCAGAGTATTGAAGCCTCTTGTCCACTGACAAGAAGTGCCTGGTCCAAGAATTCAATGAGCACCAGGTGGATAAAGCAGTTGGTGTTCACATGACTACAAAAGAGAAAGTCAATGATGTCACTCAGACATTAAAATTGATCAAAGAGGAGGTAACAATTTAAGTTCTATTGATAAGACTGTGCTAACTTTTGTACTAAGATTCCTAATCTGAGGTCATAAACTGGAATGGAAACTCTATTCTATGTATCACATGGCACCACTGATCTCCCCTTTTGTGGGGTCATCTTTGCAACTGATATGATCAAAGATGTCATGGATACAGTCATCAATATAGACACACATAATTTCATAAGCAAACTGGAAGGGTTTGCAGTGCAGGGTGTACAAGGTGAGTAAATTTTTGTACCACAAAGAATTATGATTGACAATGATAGGTGCTGCAAGTAACCACCAAGAACAAATCTCACACATACATTACACTATTTGAAGGTGGTGAAGAGATTGAAAACACTCTAGAGCTCAAGAAATAAGTCCTAGGATAAAGTCTACTGCATGGTATAGTGAGAAGGGTATAAGATGCTTGACCCTAAAGGAAACACAGAGAGGAACCAAGAAAAAGAGGTAAGTTTGTCCTTGGAAGCTTTGAGGAGCTTGGATACCAATACCCATGACTCTCCAGATAGTTCTGGATGAAAGCCAACAGCAGGTTGTTAGAACACAGTGAATGCAGGAATGGGTTTGACATAACCCAAGGAAAAGTGAAGGTGAGGACAATAAAAGTGTGAGGGACAGACAGAGAAGACAGTGGATGGACCAGAGAATGATCCAAACTGAAGTGGGATGATATTCAAGTATGTAGGTACACTCTTAATAGTCTGTGCATATCCTGGACTTGAGACAAATACCAATTACAATGTTCAAAGTGTCAAGACTGTTACACTTGGCCCGGATAGGGACAAGTATAGCTCTTGTAGGCCGAAGGTATCGAAGGTCGATTGCTAGGCCAGTGATGACTCACCCACAGCTTCGCAACAGGGATGTTCTAGGGGATTCCTAAGGGACGACGAGGACTACTTCTTGGAGGGTATCTCTTAAGAAAGGATGAAGACGGTCAAAAAGGGTCTCCTTAAGATGAGCTAGGGACTCGATAGTATTCAAGCACAGAGTACAAGTGTGACCAAGATGGTCGAGAGGAATCAAGAGAGATCAAGTTAGGGTATACGAACTGTATACAGCAACCTTTATAGGAAAGGTAAATATGCACAGACCAAGGAACAATGGAATGAAGAGGAATGTTCTAGGAATGATAAGTAATCAAGATGACGAAAGATAAGAAAGATACGATAGATATTGGAGAATATCAAGGAACAAAGAGTCAGCAAGATAACAAAAGATAACAAAGATAACAGAGAAAATAAGCCTCATGTAAAAGATAAGAAAGGAGGATCTAGATCGGAATGACCATGTGATAAGGCAAGTCCCAGGGGAATCCCAGATAAGTCCCAAGATAAGACAGATGAAAAGGAAGTGAAGAGATGTCTGGATAAGGACAATAAGGAGTAATAGAGTGATGATGACGTTAGAGAGGATAGGAGAACAGAGGACAGGGGTAAGGACCAAGATGGAGAACAAAGATGATGAAGAAGACAGAGGATGACAGACGACAAGGAGGATGATGACGGACAAGGAGGATGACGATGAATGAGGAGGACGATGACCGACAAGGAGGATGATGATGAATGAGGAGGACGACAATGATGGATAAAGTCTGAGGACAAGGACAAGGCCTGAAGATGAGGATGAGGGCAGAGGATGAGAATAAGGCCTGAAGGTAGAGGACGAGGATGGCAAGGAGTTCAAGGGATGATGCAGAGACTGAGGGACAATATGGAAGTCGGGGGATGACATGGAGGCCAAAGGACGACAAGAAGGCCAAGGGATGATGCAGAAGTCAAAGGATGATGATGAGGTCGAGGGAATGGCATAGAGGCCAAGGGATGACGAAGAGGTTGAGGGAATGGCACAGAGGCCAAGGGATAATGTCATCAAAGAAAAGACAGGGGTGTATCGTATGTAGTCATGAATTGTAACAAAGACAATTGGAAACCATCAAATGACATGTATGGGAGTGAGACAAATATAAACAAAGAACAGACTCATAGTCAGAGCTTATCTAGTAGGAGAAAGACTTACCAGTGATGATTCCTGATTATGTTATGTGGATGTGGATATGTGGGTTACTGTATCAGCAGGTTTGACCTAGAGTTATTGCAAATGGCTGGAAGGAGGAAGAGAGGGGTGAAAATGTAGGATGATTAGAATAGGTGTGTGGTCAATCAATGATAGGAGGATATGTGCACAGGGGAATATATGCTCCTACATCCAAGGGGGTCTTTTCTGCTGACTGTCCCCAGTCAATCATATGACCCTGGACAATAGAAACACTTGAAATGCATAAAGCATGCAGGAATCAATGAAGTCCACCTTATATCAGTGAATCTTGCTCAGTTAAAAGAGAAACTTTGTAAGTGTTTTTACAGCATGTTGACATCAGTTTACAATAGCACTTACCAGAGGCCATTGTCAGTGATCCAAAAGTGGAAATGCAATGGAAAACTTATTTCCAGAGTGTTGTCTCACACTACAGGGTTGTCATTGAAGGGTGGCCATTAACAATTTCCATTGTGAACTTGCACAATGCATCAAGCTCTCAGTCTCAGCTCAAAATGCTACAACATAAATGAGAATTGGAATCAACATACTGGCAGAAGTCAACAGACAAGGAGTTTGAAGTACTTAGACAACAAAGGAATGTGCAGATTGACAGTGGTGAGATTATAAAGCCAACATGTCACCCCTGCTCAGATATTGATACAAAGTGACCATGTGATCCAAACAGCAATACCAACAGATCTTTGAGGCCCTTAAAAAAGCAAAGAAGCACTCCTGTAGTCCATACAGACAATAACAAAACTAATGATGTTCCTGTTCCTACACCAGCTTCAATAGAGAATGGAACCAGTGCCAAGACTGCTGGAGATAATAACTGGTACCAATGGATTTAGCAACCCTGCCACAGAGCAAGCTCATGCCAGAAATGGAGTGACTCCATCTATTTCTGAGGGCTCTGGAGAAATGGATACTAAGACTAGTACCAAAGACTTGATGGCAGAGTTGGCCAGAGTGATAGATGGTTTCAATGGCACATCATTTTCATTTTACTAGAGAAACTTTGACTTAGATTAGATAATTTGGTAGATTACAAAGGTATTTTGCATACACTGCATAGCACACAGACCTCAGCACATAGTATACAAAGAAATACAAAAAAGAACATACTGTATGTTGAACAGAGAGTACCTGAGTAAGAATGAGTATTGTGGACAGACTTTGAGAGTTATTGAGGACCATGGGTGCTAGAGAACAAGCAGGGGACCCAAACTAAAAGTTGAGCCATGAAAGGTAAAAGTTTGAAGTAATTGGTAGAAGCAGTGGTTGAAGCATCTGGAGAGTGGCCAGGAGAAGGAATAGGTTGTCTTGAGAGCATTGAGAATGGTGATAAGTCACCATAGGCAATATTGAGCAGGGGTGGCAATAACAGTGAATAGTGCACAATGGAAAGGGAAGGCTTAGAACAATGGTCAACCAAGCTATTATATGTGCAGAACAGTGGCCTACTAACTTGTTTGACAATCCAGTGAGTATCATTGGTTGACCAATGTTAGAAAAGAGATGGTAATACTGCAGAGATGACACAATATGGGCTATAGGTGACAGAAAAGGAGATGTGTGGGCATGTGGTGGTGATCAATGAGGTGTGGGAGATGTGTAGGATAGGACACAGCACCAAGAAGGTGCTGGACAACATGCATAATGTTGATGATGGTGGTGCACAGAGGGAAGGGTGTGGGAAAACAGTACAGAGGGTGTTGCCAAAGATGGTTTATCACAAATTTTTGAGGGGCATGATAATGCTGGCCTATCACAATGTCAGAATATTACATAACAAATAGCATAAGATGAACATGGTAATAGTTTGATAATGATTTGAGATAAGATAATATAATCCCCTTCCATTGGCTGGGATTTACCAGAATGGCAATGATGGTATATGCCTGAGAATGCCATTTTGATGACATGTGTATGCCTGCAGGACATGGAAACTTAAATATAGATATACAGTCTAGGATTCCTTCTTTTTCTCAGCTCTCACTTGCTTTGCTTCACTATGTTGCCCTCATGTCCATCCTCCAATGCCCACAATACCCATGATGAGGCTGTTACCAGCCTGAAAACATGCTCTATCCATGGCAGGAAACTCAAACTGCAAGGATTATTATTTCATGAAGCAAGCTGCAAGATATGGATTGAACAAGAGAAGAATCACTTGCTGGCTGCACATCAATATGAGCAGTCTGAGAAAGGTACACTTTTATCCTACACAACTGTTAAACTATTCAAATTGATTCCTTTTAGCAGCAAGACACCTTGCTGCATTGGCCTTCACAACATTGTCAATGACAATGTCAGCTCAGACTGCCCTCACATTAGAGGTTGTTTGCCCCAAACCATTCCATTCCTTCCAATTCAACAATAGTATGTTTTGATTGTTGTGGATTCCAGCTGTAATTCATTGATGTTTATTGCCAATAGACCTGGACCCTAGATCCAATCCCAGGCTGTCAAATGAGCCACTCTTTGGAGAGCCTGTCAATGGACTGCAAGCACCTGAGGAGGAAAAAGGTATACACTAGACACCTTGTCAATGTGCACACACATAATAATCCAAATCTTATCATTTACAGCTATATCCAATAGTGTCAATAACCCAACTGTCTCAACACAATCCAACAACTTGACTTTGGAGTACAAGATCAAATTTCATCCCTGCAGTCAGCAATCAGTTCTCCATCAATTCTGTGAAGATTTCCAAGCACAAGGAAAAGCCTCCTGCAGTGTAGTGGACTCTACTCCTTGAAATCCATTCTATACTGCTGCTGACTTCAAGTTTGCAGAGGTTGTGCTCAATGCATCACTCAACAAACAACAGGTTGAGTGACTACTTGGCATAATTGCACATGTTTCATGAGGTGATGATGAGGTTACACTGAGGAATGATGCAGAACTTTGTAAGACATGTGACATGGCTGGACAGGTGCTCACCCCCATATGTATGTATTTCCTTAATATTACAGTGGCTCAAATAAGTGTCCCAATGTCTGCATGTTTTGTACTAAAGGTGATAATTCTCAATAACCACTCATCCAAACCCTAGACTATAAGTGTGTGAAAT